>CM076404.1:3753666-3865353 GCA_038363315.1 Mugilogobius chulae
TGGCGTCTTGTCCTCCTCCTCCGGCGGTCCCCCACGTCCCCCCCCTGGCTCTGTTCTCATGCTCTCTCGGCGTCCCCCCCGCCCCCCGCTGGCTCTGTCTCTCCCCCGGCGGTCCCCCCTACCGTCCCCCTTGGGCCCGCTCTGTCCTCCCCGTTCCTCCGGCGGTCCCCCCCGTCCCCCCCTGCGCTCTGTCCTCCCTCTCCGGCGGTACCCCCGTACCCCCCCTGGCTCCTGTCTCTCCTCTTCCTCCGGCGGTCCCCCCCGTCCCGCCCCTGGCTGTTTCCCTCTCCTCCGGCGGTCCCCCCCGTCCCCCACCGCGTCGTCTCTCTCCTCCGGCGTCCCCCCTCCCACCCAGCCTGGATTCTCGTCCTCCCTCCCGGCGGTATCCTACGTCACCCCCCCCTCGGCTCTGCTCTCGTCTCCGGCGCCTCCCCCCCTTTCCCCTCCCCTGGCTCTGTCCCTCCTCCTCCGGCGGTCCCCCCCCCGTACCCCCTGGCTCTGTCTCTCTCCGGCGGTTCCTCCCCGTACCCCCCCTTGGCCTCTGTCCTCTCCTCCGGCGCTCCCCCCCGTCCACCCACCTCGCCTTTTCGGCCCTGGATCTGTCTCGCTCTCCGGCGGTCCCCCCACGTCCCTTTCCGGTTTTGGACTCAGCTCTCCTTTCCGGCTCTGTCTCGTCCTCACGGCTGGTCCCCCCCCCGTCCACCCCCACCGGCTCTGTCCTCTCTTTCCTCCCGGCGGTGCACAACCCCCCGTCCCCCCCTGTCTCGCCTCCTCGGGGTCCTCCCCCCGTCCCACGGACGCTCCCTACCTGGCTCTGTCCTCGTACTTCTCCCGGCGGTCGCACACGTACCCCCCGTGCGCTCTGTCTCGTCACTCGGCGGTCAACCTCCCGTACACACCCACCTGGATCTGTGCCTCCCACTTCGTCAGAGCCTACAAACACACGTATCACACACTAGGTAGATCCTGTCCTCTCATCAGGAAGGTAAAGACACGACGTAAAGCACCACTGGATCTGTCCTCGTCATACAAGGAGGTACCAACGTCTTACACACACGGGATCTGTCTCTCAATGCAGGAGGTAAAGACACGTAAACACATAGGAATCTGTCCTCATCATCAGGAGAAGCTAAAACCATTTCACGATAGCATCACTGGACTACTTGTTCCTCATCATCAGGAAGGCGTCAAAAAACACACAGTAACACACACTGGATCTGTCCTGGTCATCAGGAGGTAAAAACCACGTACAACACACTGTCGTCCTCATTCATCAGGGAGGTAAAAACAACGGTAACTACCACTGGGAATACTGTCCTCCTCATAGCGAGCGTACCGAAAACACGTAAACATTGCTTACTACAGTGACATGTTGTATCCCACTGGAGACAGGTCTAGTCCTGCGTCACATAGGAGAGTAAACAACACGCACGCTCACACCCATGGACTGCTGCCTAATTCATCAGGAGTTAAACACATCGTCAACACACAGGTTTCTGAGTTGTCTCAATTTCTCTCGTCAGGAGTAAAAATCGACACGCTCAACAAACACCGGCATCTGTCCTCTCATCAGGAGGTAAAACCACACACGTAACACATGTCACCCGGTTTGTCCTCTCATCAGGAAGGTAAATACACACGTAACACACACTGTCCTCATCATCAGGTAGGTAAAACACACGGTACTACACCTTGGGTACTCTGTCTTTCATAGGAAAAGGTCATAAAGCACATCGTAACACAACACTGGATCTGATACTCTCATCAGGAAGGTAAAACACCGTTACACACTGGATCTGTCCTCCAGCCGTCATAGGAGATAAAAACGCGCGTAAACACCTTGGAATCTGTCCTCTCATCAGGAGGTAAAAAACACACGTACAAAAACATGGATCACTGTCCTTGAATCAGAGTAAAAAAGACTACAAAATGTACGTAACACACAACGCATCTGGTTCCAATACAGGCAGGTACAAGCAACGTACGACACCTCGGATATTCTCCATCAGGGAGGTAAAAAAAGACACAAACTAACGACACACTGAGATCTGTCTCACTATCGATCAGGTAGTAATACCTACGTAACACACCTAGGATTCTGTCCTCTCATCAGGAGATAAAAACCGGTAACACACCTAGGTTTGTCCTCCCTCCAATAGGAGGTAACACACTTCGGATCTGTCGCTCAGATATCATACGGAGATAAAAACAAAATAGACAGCTACAGTAAAAACAACAACCGTCATTCAGGGATCTAGTCCTCACATCAGGAGTAAACACACGATATGCCGGATTTACAGTTAACATCACACGGGATCTGTCCTCTCATCAGGAGGTAAAAACAACGTACACACACCTGTCCTCTCATCAGGAGGTAAAAACACGTAACACACACTGGATCTGTCCTCTCATCAGGAGGTAAAACACACGTAACACACACTGGATCTGTCCTCTCATCAGAGAGTAAAACACACGTAACACACACTGGATCTGTCCTCTCATCAGAGGTAAACACACGTAACACACACTGGATCTGTCCTCTCATCAGGAGTAAAACACGTAACACACACTGGATCTGTCCTCTCATCAGGAGGTAAAACACACGTAACACACACGGATCTGTCCTCTCATCAGGGTAAAAACACACGTAACACACACTGGATCTGATCTGTCCTCTCATCAGGAGGTAAAAACACACGTAACACACTGGATCTGTCCCTCTCATCAGGAGGTAAAACACACGTAACACACACCGGATCTGTCCTCTCATCAGGAGGTAAAAAACCACGTAACACACACTGGATCTGTCCTCTCATCAGGAGGTAAAACACACGTAACACACACTGGATCTGTCCTCTCATCAGGAGGTAAAACACACGTAACACACACTGGATCTGTCCTCTCATCAGGAGGTAAAACACACGTAACACACACTGGATCTGTCCTCTCATCAGGAGGTAAAACACACGTAACACACACGGATCTGTCCTCTCATCAGGAGGTAAAAACACACGTAACACACACTGGATCTGTCCTCTCATCAGGAGGTAAAACACACGTAACACACACGGATCTGTCTCTCATCAGGAGTAAAACACACGTAACACACACCGGATCTGTCCTCTCATCAGGAGGTAAAACACACGTAAACACACATCTGTCCTCTCATCAGGAGGTAAAACACACGTAACACACACTGGATCTGTCCTCTCATCAGGAGGTAAAACACACGTAACACACACTGGATCTGTCCTCTCATCAGGAGGTAAAACACACGTAACACACACTGGATCTGTCCTCTCATCAGGAGGTAAAACACACGTAACACACACTGGATCTGTCCTCTCATCAGGAGGTAAAACACACGTAACACACACTGGATCTGTCCTCTCATCAGGAGGTAAAACACACGTAACACACACCGGATCTGTCCTCTCATCAGGAGGTAAAAACACACGTACAACACCTGGATCTGTCTCTCATCAGGAGGTAAACACACGTAACACACTGGACTGTCCTCTCATCAGGAGGTAAAAACACACGTAACACACACTGGATCTGTCCTCTCATCAGGAGGTAAAACACACGTAACACACACTGGATCTGTCTCTCATCAGGAGGTAACACACGTACCCACCGATCTGTTCTCATCAGGAGGTAAAACACACGTAACACACACTGGATCTGTCCTCTCATCAGGAGTAAAAACACGTAACACCACTGGATCTGTCCTCTCAGTCAGGAGGTAAACACACGTAACACACACTGGATCTGTCCTCTCATCAGGAGATAAAACACGTAACACCGGATCTGTACATCGGAGTAAACACTGGATCTGTCCTCTCATCAGGAGGTAAAACACACGTAACACACACTGGATCTGTCCTCTCATCAGGAGGTAAAAACACACGTAACACACACTGGATCTGTCCTCTCATCAGGAGGTACAAAACACACGTAACACACACTGATCTGTCCTCTCATCAGGAGGTAAAACACACGTAACACACACTGGATCTGTCCTCTCATCAGGAGGTAAAACACACGTAACACACACCGGATCTGTCCTCTCATCAGGAGGTAAAACACACGTACAAACACTGGATCTGTCCTCTCATCAGGAGGTAAAAACACACGTAACACACACACTGGATCTGTCCTCTCATCAGGAGGTAAAAAAACACTGGATCTGTCCCTCTCATCAGGAGGTAAAAACACACGTAACACACACTGGATCTGTCCTCTCATCAGGAGGTAAAACACACGTAACACACACTGGATCTGTCCTCTCATCAGGAGGTAAAACACACGTAACACACACTGGATCTGTCCTCTCATCAGGAGGTAAAACACACGTAACACACACATGGATCTGTCCTCTCATCAGGAGTAAAAAACGTAACACACACTGGATCTGTCTCTCATCAGGAGGTAAAAACACACGTAACACACACTGGATCTGTCCTCTCATCAGGAGGTAAAACACACGTAACACACACTGGATCTGTCCTCTCATCAGGAGGTACAAACACACGTAACACACACTGGATCTGTCCTCTCATCAGGAGGTAAAACACACGTAACACACACTGGATCTGTCCTCTCATCAGGAGGTAAAACACACGTAACAACACCTGGATCTGTCCTCTCATAGGAGGTAAAACACACGTAACACACACTGGATCTGTCCTCTCATCAGGAGGTAAAACACACGTAACACACACCGGATCTGTCCTCTCATCAGGAGGTAAAAACACACGTAACACACACCGGATCTGTCCTCTCATCAGGAGGTACAACACACGTAACACACACCGGATCTGTCCTCTCATCAGGAGTAAAACACACGTAACACACACCGGATCTGTCCTCTCATCAGGAGGTAAAACACACGTAACACACACTGGATCTGTCCTCTCATCAGGAGGTAAAAACACACGTAACACACACCGGATCTGTCCTCTCATCAGGAGGGTAAAAACACACGGTAAACACAACACTGGATCTGTCCTCTCATCAGGAGATAAAACACACGTAACACACACTGGATCTGTCCTTCATCAGGAGGTAAAACACACGTAACACACACTGGATCTGTCCTCTCATCAGGAGGTAAAAAACACACGTAACACACACTGGATCTGTCCTCTCATCAGGAGGTAAAACACACGTAACACACCACCGGATCTGTCCTCTCATCAGGAGGTACAAACACACGTAACACACACCGGATCTGTCCTCTCATCAGGAGGTAAAAACACACGTAACACACACTGGATCTGTCCTCTCATCAGGAGGTAAAACACACGTAACACACACTGGATCTGTCCTCTCATCAGAGGTAAAAACAAACACACACTGTCCTCTCATCAGAGGTAAAACACACGTAACACACACTGGATCTGTCCTCTCATCAGGAGGTACAAACACACGTAACACACACTGGATCTGTCCTCTCATCAGGAGGTAAAACACACGTAACACACACCGGATCTGTCCTCTCATCAGGAGGTAAAAACACACGTAACACACACCGGATCTGTCCTCTCATCAGGAGGTACAAACACACGTAACACACACCGGATCTGTCCTCTCATCAGGAGGTAAAAACACACGTAACACACACCGGATCTGTCCTCTCATCAGGAGGTAAAACACACGTAACACACACCGGATCTGTCCTCTCGTCAGGAGGTACAAACACACGTAACACACACTGGATCTGTCCTCTCGTCAGGAGGTAAAAACACACGTAACACACACTGGATCTGTCCTCTCATCAGGAGGTAAAACACACGTAACACACACTGGATCTGTCCTCTCGTGCAGTGCGACGAGGAGGTAAAAACACCAACATAGAACATGTAACTTCAAGTGAATGAAAGATTTGAAAAGAGCTGTTCAAACAAAGACTAATTAAAACTACCAGATGAACGTCTTACACTTGGTAAGAACGTTATCTGTAGAATGATTTGTGTAAAACTAGTTGTAAGGATGCTAATGGCTGCTGTAACGATTATCTGTAAAGGTGCTAACATTTGTCTGTGTGAGTTTGAGCTGTAAAAAGTGGAAAAACCCAGTTCATTTGTAATAAAACTAATAATTCTACGTCCATGAATACATATGCCATCCATCCCAAGCAAAAAGTAGTGCTCGGTGTATCCAAATCATATAAATTGCACTGAACCGGACAGGGCTGTGTAGTGATTGAGACGAGGACATTCCTTTGACCTTTGACCCCTGTTTGTTGACCCCTCTTGTTTCTTGTGTGTCTGTTCAGGACTCGGTGCGGAGCAGTAAAAGCAGCAGCAGCATGAAACTAAAGATCATCCCCAAAGTGAAGAAGGACCGAGAGAAACTGCATAAGCAAAAGTCCAACAGCTCCCTGTCAGGTACACTCAGTCTGAGACACGAGGAACAACTCATCATGAGGTCTGGGGTTATCAGAATAAATCAGTCTGATCAGAATAGAGTCTTATGGCCAGTTCATTCTTCATAAGAAACAAGAAGTTTGTTCTTGCATCTTGAGCTGTAAGAACAAGAACATAGTTCTGATGGGCTCAGACTGTTTATATTTCATCAGAGGTTCTGACGCTGAAGCCCCGCCCACATAGATATAGTTAGCATCAGAGGCCACGCCCACTAACGAACCTCTGTGGGGGAAACTTAACATTGAGAGCAAGAGTGTAACTTTACAAAGGACCGGTGTGGACAAAAGGGACAGTTCACACCAACTTTTCACAAAATGGCACATCCATCTACCGCGAGCTGGAGGCTCTGTAAACTCTTTCTATCCACGCTCCTCATGTGCTCTTCAAGCCTGGGCTCTCTCCCTCTTTCACTTTCTTTCTCCCCTCCGGGTCCCACAACTGTCTCGAAGTGAGCTGTGCTCGCGCCTCGGACCGCATGAATTGTCCGCCTCGAAGCGAGCTGTGCCCCTTCGTACTAGTGTACAGACAGACCGTCCTGCTGTACCTGCGTCTCCTACAGCGCACAGACGGTGAAATCTGGAGAACACGCACAGACTAATCACCCCGAAGCACTCTGTTCGCCTTGTCCAAGCACACAGACCATCACCTGGACCAGACTTTCTTGATGAAACAGCTCTTTGGTCTTTGACAGCAGGATGGTTTGTGAGACGAGGAGAAAGGCCTGGTCAGTGAGCAGGTGACTGTAGGGAGAGTGTGATATTTGTAGAACCAGGGCTTCACATGGACTTGTGCTTCCTTCCTTCAGAACAAAGTTCTTACTTCTTATGAAGTATGAATTGGTCTTTAACCCTTTAAGCCTGTTGTGGAAGTACATTTTATTTCAGGAATGTATTTTAAACTGGATCATTTATAAAAACAATGAAATTGTAGAAACACAAGGTGTATTTGGTAAACTGATATTAAGACTTGAAACTGAAATCAAAGGACTTGTCTCTTTGACTTGGACTTGTCTCTTTGACTTGGACTTGTCTCTTTGACTTGGACTTGTCTCTTTGACTTGGACTTGTCTCTTTGACTTGGACTTGTCTCTTTGACTTGGACTTGTCTCATTGACTTGGACTTGTCTCTTTGACTTAGACTTGGACTTGTCTCTTTGACTTGGTCTTGTCTCTCTTTGACTTGGACTTGTCTCTTTGACTTGGGACTTAACTTGGACTTGTCTCTGAATTGTCTATTTATTTTTTCTCTTGTTAGGAACTCTGGACGTAAAATCGAGTGACGACTTCTCAGGAAACTGAAGCTTCTTTGGCTCTGAGGTCTGTTTACCCACAGCGCCCCTGCTGTCCTCTCGCTGTCACTGCTCACCGCGCCTTTGGTCCCTCGAGCAAGACACCAGGAACTTCTCTCAGTCCAGTTTTTGGACGCTCCAATTTCACAAACCCTCCATTTTCAAAGTTCTCTCCGTTGACGTGTTTTCGACGGGGTCTCTCCAAACCGAGGACCGACCGGCTTTGCATGTGGATTCCGCCATTTTGTTTTACAGTTTCACGTCGGTTTTAGGTTTTGGCCTTATTTATCGGCTGTTGCTACTGCCATGAGAACTTCTACCTAACAGCGACGACACGAACAAAACAAAAACATCTCCAATTTTTAAGTGTTGCAAAAAATATAACCAACCAACGAATGTAACTTGTAATTTATGTGAATAACTATTCCAATGTTGTGGTTTTACCCAGGTCGTAACGTCGTTGTGAACTAACAAGTGGTTCTTAATAGAGTGTGGTGTGAAACTGCGAAAATATGTACTTTCATGTTGACGTGAAACAAAAAAGTGGTTTGTTATTAATATATTAGTAAAACGGAACATACTTGAAGACATTGGCGGAGTTAAAATATTAGTAAAATATCTCTTAACGGAGGATTTCTCAGTCTTTGCAATGATTGTATTTAAATATTTTTGAGTTTTTTTGCCTTGTCTGTGGTTAAAAGCTATTATTCTGACTAAAGATTTATATTTTTTGTATTTCCCGATGGTACTTTCTGGAGCTGGCTTTGCTGCTTCCGTCAGACACTGTGCGTAAACATATGAACCTGTGTCTAGCCCCGCATGCTAACTTAGCCTAGCGTCGTTTACTATTACCAAGCCTCAATAGTCGACTTTGCATTGAAATGTTCGTACGGTCACTTGTCAACGTTGCAAGACTTTAACCAGGTACAAAGTTGGCAAAAAAGGGAAACAGAAAACAAATGATTCTATTTTAAAGTTGTTCTAAATATATGCAATTATTACTGATTTTAGTGCTGTTGTTTTAGCTGCTTTTATTTAATGAAAGGCTTAGAACTTATTGGCAGATTCACAAAATATGATCTAGATTGGAGTATTCTGTCTTTGCTTTAAGGGGCACTAAGTCACCTTTTCTGGAGAATTTTCCACAATTTACAAATCCATCTTATGTTTCAAAAACATAATCAAACAAAGCTAAGGAAATGTTGTTTAGACCAGTGTTTCTCAAACTGTGGTACATGTACTAGTACTCAGGCTGCCTCTGGTGGTACTTGAAGGCATCTAGAGTTTAAAACTATAGTAATCTTTTAAGGCTTTTTCACACCAACACAACTCCCAGTCGCTGTCGGTAGGAGGAGCGACGCACCATCTGTTCTAGTCTCTTTGGGGCATCGATGTAAAAAAGCCTTCACACAAACATGATCCAAGCAGCCACTAGTCGGCGAGCAAATGCAGAGTGAGCATGTGTGTGATGTAACGTTTGACGAAAAAGACAAAACAGAAGTTGTGCGCGAGTAGTTGTCAAACTCTGTGGCGAACAGATTTTTATCTTACCTCACGGATTAGGCTAAACTTCTACGCTACAGTCCAGCCTTCGTACTACAGCTGTACTCCTCCATCTTTGTTTTCCTCGGACGAAGTAGTCGCCATTCTTCTCCGTACTTAGGTCTCGTTTGAACCCGGCAAATAACAACAATCCATGCTCAGGTAAATACTGTTTTTCCATAAGCGTCATTTTCGGTTTTCCGCACCATTTTCTTGCACATTGATTCGCTAGCCACGGGCCAATCAAACAGTCGCATATGCGGCAACTACCGACCGCTGACGATGCCGACTTTACGAGCAAGTCTTCAAAACCTCGCCTCCACGACGTGCTCCGCTCCTCTGACCCCCCGACAGTGCCATTCACACCAAACACACGTGAGCCGCCTGTCGCCAGAAGTTGCCAAACCGGTTCAGACAGGCGACCCTCGGCTTGGTGTGAAAGACCCTTTAGCCTTCTGTTGGGCTAACCATCTTTTAGAATGACCTTATAGCCCAAACTTTTTACTCAGTGGGCCACACATGATATCATTTTTTCTTAGAGGGCCATTACGAATAAATCGGTAGCCTACCTTTATGTTGTATTTAAAACGTTTGTTTGCAGTAAGGTATTAAATTGCATTTTATTTACATGCTTTTGCAGAATAAAACATATTTTTTTGTACTTTGACATTTTTTTTTAGCGACTTTGGGCACCACTGCCTTGTAGTTTACCATTGTCTTAGACCTGATTTAGACTCATTTTAACCCATTCTTTGCTCTAATCCAGGCCTGAAAGAGTCAGGAGTCTGTGTGGTAGTTGGTGTGAAAAGTTTGAGAACCAAATCCAATGACTTAATCCTTTGTTAACATGATTTGTGACATTTTATTACCTTTACACCATGACCAAAATGTAGTTTTATGAAACCTTTTTTCAAAATGTTTTTACTTTTTTTTTCTCAAATTCAAAAATGCACTGTGTAATTTTCTAGAGATAAAATTCAGTAGAAATGTGCTAAAACAAAACTTTATAACGTTGTTGTGCTATAATGTGAACAAAAAGGGCAAAAGAAACACTTCTGCTCCTTCAGGACAAATAATAGTTCATTTTGTGACCATGTATATCTGCTCAAAGCAAACATGAAGAATGTCACGACTTAGTGCATCAGAAACATGTCAAAAATAAAGACTTAGATTACACATACAGCTAAGCTTCAAATCGGTGAATTACTGAAAATCACTCGATCAGTTTTATGAACGACTTCATGTTCTTAAATTCATTTTGTATATTTCAACATTCCAATTTTAGAGAGTCTAGTCCAGTGTTTCTCAAACTGTCAGTGTACTTTTGAGTTCTACTTGGACACCTCTGCAGTTCTAAGGTGAGCTTTAGAAATGTACATTTTATTTATATTTGTATCTTTCTGAAATAATTCTTGATCAAAGGAATATTACTGCTCAAAACTTACTTAAGCCCAAAGTTACACCTGGAATAGACCAGTGATAGATACAATTTAGAAGTAGATGGTCTTACATGCCAAACGTTTGAGAACCACTCGTTTATAATGTGGAAAATTCTGACAATCCATGACATCTCCATGGAAACAGAACCTCCATCAGAAGAGTCACTTAGTGCACCCTTTAGTGTCCAATTTCACATTAAATAACCATTTCATCTGTAGATTCCTCCGAGGCTGTAAAGACGTCATTTCTCTGCGTGTTTTTGGAAATCTCGTCTTCTTCTTCTTCTACCAAACGAGTGCGTACGTGGGCCAGTCGCCGAACATTTCAAACGTTTACTGTCACTCCTTTGCACTTTACGACTACGCAAACTCGACAGGAAAACCGTGCTGTGTCATTTGGATCTATTTTTCTGTAAACTAACGTGTGGGTGTGAACTGTACAGTCGTGACGAGGCATTGAAACTGTGTGACTTTTGCATAGCGCCTGATTTCAAAGACGGTTCAGTATTTTGGAGATTCTATGGGACCCTGGTGAGGAGGATCAGACAGGAGGAAGTGCTGCCGTAATGGGGCCAAACAAATACAAACCAAAAATACTTTCACTGGTCAAAGAATAAGTGCCAATTCTGCTGTGTGTTTGTGTGTGTGGCATTGCTCCTGTCTGGTCAAAGAAGAGAAACCTGGATGAGAATGTGCTAGTTATTGTTAGCTTTAGTTAATGCTGCGCTCAGACCAGACTAAATGTTTGCGTCGTGGCGTGAGGTTTACATGGTGGTCGTTGTTTTGCAGCCAGTAAAATCTGTGTGTCCAATACATATCTGCCCTGTCAAGCTTCCCACACCAGAGTCTGGACGCCTGAACACTCACAGACCGATAGGGATGCTTCTGTGAGGTCAGGACATGCTCTTATATCAGGTTCTATTTCCATGAAACAAGGTAGAAAGATAGAAGAGCATTTTGTCGCCCTGATTCTAGTAAATGACATTAAAATATTGTCAGTGATCTCAAATAAAAATCAAGTTCTAGACCCAGGTTTGCCTATATTCTGTTTGAACGCAGAAGGGTCTGAAACCAAAGACAGAGACAACGATTTGGTCGTCCAAAGTTATCACAAACATCCCCTCTGCCCCGCAATTTCAACACTTTTTTTCTAATCGTTTCAAAACATTCAAGATGACGGATGTAGTTGATAGATCATTTTTTCCGGCTCTAGCTTCGGTTTTGAACAATTAGGAACGTATCAATCAAACCGGAGCAGCAAACCGTGTTGAGCCTTCGCATAGGTCAAGCAGCCAACCTCTCCTACATTCTGCTCAAGTGCAGAAGGTTCTGGAACCAAAGACAGAGCCAATCACTTCGTCGGACGAAAGTAGTACGATCCAATCTCGACCGCTTCCCTCTCCCACTCTTTGCCAAATTCAAAACTTTTCGTTTCAGAATATTCATGGTGGATGTAGCTGATAGATTTATTTCTTCGACTGTTGCTTCAGTTTTGAACAATGAACATATTCATTTCTTGAAGCCTGAGGAACCTTCACACTGAAAAAATCCTTGCTCTACATATTTACGATAACATCCGGTTTAATGTTTCGGTGTAATTTCTAGATTTTGTGTGATTGGTTGACTCAGCGCTCTGAAAGCCCGTCCTCAAAATAGAACCCCAGCGCCGTGATTCCAGACGCTCACGTCTTTGTAAAGCTTCTGTTGGACTGACTGCTCAGGCAAACAACCTCCAGCAACGTCAGACACTCTCTCATTCATTCGTCTCTCCGTCGCAGCAGAACATGTTCTCACTACAATGACAATATCATAAAAAGTATCATAGACACTCTATTAAAACGTCTTTATTTCAGACGCCTGTTCAAACATTAAAGTCGCACAAACTCTGTAACTGAAGCCAGGTTCATTGCACAAGCCCAGGTCTGATTGGTTTACTGCCAGGTTCATCCAACTGCAAACTTTCTCTTTCTGCCAAAAAACTTCCTCAAAGTCTCATAGATTCAACCCAAAATACTGACTCGTCTTGGTTTGGATTCTTTGCTCATTTAACTTATTCTTTTGATCTTGAGTGCTCTTATTGTTGTAAAGTTGAAAAATGTAAGAAAAAAAATGTGTTGCCTAAATATTGTTTGCCGGAAGGATTTGACTTTTTTATATTTTGTTTTTTACTGTTGTGTTTTGATTTGGTTTGTTTGGTATATTTATATGAAGTGCTTTACGGACTCTTGCCGCAGTGGATTTGTATCAGAGCTGGAGAAGAGCTGGTGTTGTTCTCACAGCTCTTCTAGATCCTTCCGGTGGAACTGCTGCTGTCCAAACACTGCAGGTGAAAAACAGATATCAGTTCTGGCTCTTGGTGTCAAACGTCTGCTGTAGTTTACTCAAATAAATGTCAGAAAAACAATGTATTAGAAGTTTTTTTTTTTTTTTATCATTATCTTGTTTTCAGAGAGAAGTAAGGGTTAGGGTCAAGACATATTATAGACAATAACCTTTTGGATTACTTATTTAATTTTTAAGCAAACTTCATTAGACTAAACTTCAAATTGAAGTAAATCAGACTAAGAATAAGATTTTAACATATCCTTGTGGAAAAACCTTCCAAATCTTGTAGAATCCGACCACACTGTCATGTTTTTGCATGTGGAGAAGACAATTGCCAAAAAGTCCTAAACTCATAACATTTAGACCAGATTTTCCAGAGGTTCAGATTTGACGGAGGACCATGGCTTCTGGGTTGAGTTGTTACACAATACGTCATCACTTCTGACACCAGGTTGTCCCCTGAGCAAGTAGGCACTTGCCTAGGGCACCATCTGGTGGTGAGGGAGCCAAAGTTCAATATAAAATGAAAATTCTATTCTCCAACTCGTGAGCTATTAGCCAGTTTGTATTCTGTGTTAATACATGTTTATTTACTTATGACCACAAATAACTGATGAACTTATTTGAGACAAACTGTACACAGATTTAATCTTATCTTCTTAGTTTATTGAAGGACAATGTGCAGTTACAGTACAAAGATGGCTGCACCAGATTTAGCACAAGCTACTTTCCATCTGCAGTCCTCGACATACAAACATTTAACATACAGTATGTACAAATAAAACAATACAAGTAAAATTCAATTAAACATTCTTATGAACAAATTTGTTCTTAAGGGCTTCTTATGAACATCTTTGTCATTTCCATGGTTTGTTGTTAATTGAAGATGTTTGTAAGAACACTCAGAAGCACTGATTTTAAATATCTGCTGTTTCAGAATTTGACTTGGCTGTTCAGAAGGAGTTTGTCTTCTCATGAACATGTCATAAAGTTTTCTCTGCAGCTTGTTCAAGTGGAAGTTACGCACATATTTTAACAACACTTTCATGAATGATGCCCAGTGTACTGAATAGAAACAACAGAGCTGCTTTTCCTCTATTAAAAATAAAAGATGAGGTTGTATTAGGTCCTGCAGTTTGTCTTACAACTTTAAAGAGTGTTTCTATAGCTACTTTCACACAGTCGTCACATGCAGCATTTCTCACTTCAAAGCCTCAACACTCAGCTACAACAATGACGCTCTTAGCGGTTTACCAAATAATGAGGAAATGAAAGATTTGCACTAGAATCTAAATGTATAAAATATGCATGGGATGTACTGATGTTTCTCCTGACAACTCTAGAATCTCTCTCTACAAAGTCACTTCATCCTGTTTGGAAACTTGCTGTTTTCACAGAAAAACAAGATTCTATGATTAACTATAGAACTATTTCTATTATTTGTATTTTTAATCAGTTATATACATTCAGGTGTAATGGGAACAAGCGGTACAAAATGATTTGTTTTTATTAGATTTAGAATCAGAAAACTTTATTGGTCCATTAAAGTGTCGTTGTCCTCAGAGTCCTAGTCCAGTAGGATCGTCTTTTCTTCAGTTTAAACATCAAATATCTGCTCTAAACTTACTCAACTATGTTTTTAGTCCAACATGTTTTGTCTGGAATCCGTTTGAAAAGAAAGTGAAGGAACAAAATGTGTAGTAAAAGACAACTGTTTTTTGTCAATACAACAGAACACGTGTGCGCAGCTGTTTGAAACACACTGGAACAGTCTAGTGAACACAGCTCTGCTCATGAAGACTGAGAAACGGGTTTTACAAAGTTTTAGAGCTACAAGAATAAGGTTTAACAGAGTTTTAGAGCTGTCAGTGAACGCAGCTCTACAAGAATAAGGTTTGACAGAGTTTTAGAGCTGTCAGTGAACGCAGCTCTACAAGAATAAGGTTTGACAGAGTTTAAGAGCTGTCAGTGAACGCAGCTCTACAAGAATAAGGTTTGACAGAGTTTAAGAGCTGTCAGTGAACGCAGCTCTACAAGAATAAGGTTTGACAGAGTTTTAGAGCTGTCAGTGAACGCAGCTCTACAAGAATAAGGTTTGACAGAGTTTAAGAGCTGTCAGTGAACGCAGCTCTACAAGAATAAGGTTTGACAGAGTTTTAGAGCTGTCAGTGAACGCAGCTCTACAAGAATAAGGTTTGACAGAGTTTAAGAGCTGTCAGTGAACGCAGCTCTACAAGAATAAGGTTTGACAGAGTTTTAGAGCTGTCAGTGAACGCAGCTCTACAAGAATAAGGTTTGACAGAGTTTAAGAGCTGTCAGTGAACGCAGCTCTACAAGAATAAGGTTTGACAGAGTTTAAGTTCTGCCAGTGAACGCAGCTCTACAAGAATAATGTAAACACACTTTCCATGTTAATCAACAAGGGTAGAATTTTACAAAGCCGTCATTGAACGCACCAGCTCCTTGTGTTTAAACAGAGTGTGTGTTTCCGGAGCTGTCCCTGAACGCAGCAGCTCCTTGTGTTTAAACAGAGTGAGTATTTACGGAGCTGTCCCTGAACGCAGCAGCTCCTTGTGTTTAAACAGAGTGTGTGTTTCCGGAGCTGTCCCTGAACGCAGCAGCTCCTTGTGTTTAAACAGAGTGTGTGTTTCCGGAGCTGTCCCTGAACGCAGCAGCTCCTCCTCACACACTGGTTCATGTTACACAGTCGTTGATGGAGATGAATTGTCGTGTTTGTTGTGTGCATTTGTGACAGACTCTGAGCCACTCTCTGGAGAATAAAGGATTTATTTGAGTGTTAAACTAAACTTCTGTGTCTGGACTTTTATTGCTCATGTCTCAAACAACACTGGGTATGTTTGATTTATGAGTAGATCTCATAAGGTATGTTCTTTTTACTCATCTGTCCATGGGCTTACATGTTTGTCAAAGCCTGATCTTGTCACATCTCATAAGTTAAGTAAGTTGGGGCTTGGTCAGTACTTGGATGGGAGATCGCTGGAACTTCAAGTGCCATAGTCGGACGTCAAGAGCAGACTGGTGTGTTCTTGGGCAAGACAATTAGCCCACACTACCTAAAGCCTTCTTACACAAGAGTTTTAAGCCCAATGTTTCCCTTTCTAAGTTCAGAAGGTGTGGCCAGAGTAAAAGTGGACGGACACTGCAATTTTGGACACAATCGTAGAATCACAAGAAAATTTAACCTGTTTAAATCCTGGTGGCTCCTTGTGGATCATCGCTCTATAGGAGCAGTGCCACGATCTCTCACACTGCCCCTGAGCAAACAAACACAGGGCATCTCCACTTCGGATTCTTCTTCTCCTCCATCTTTTATGTTGTGTTTCCGGTTACAGGAGCCTGACATACAATGTGAGGCTCAGATTGGCCGTGTAGTGTGAGGACATGAATTGTGTAGTGTGAGGACATGAACTGTGTAGTATGAGGACATGAAGCGTGTAGTGTGTGTGACATGAATCGTGTAGTGTGAGTACATGAATCGTGTAGTGTGAGGACAAGAACTGTGTAGTGTGAGGACATGAATCGTGTAGTGTGAGGACATGAATCGTGTAGTGTGAGTACATGAATCGTGTAGTGTGGGGACATGAATCGTGTAGTGTGAGGACATGATTCGTGTTGTGACAGAACCTGAATCATGCAGTGTGAGAACATGAATCGTGTAGTGTGAGGACATGATTCGTGTAGTGTGAGGACATGAATTGTGAAGTGTGAGACATGAATCGTGTAGTGTGAGACATGAATCGTGTAGTGTGAGGACATGACCTGTGTAGTGTGAGGACATGAATTGTGTAGTGTGAGGACATGAATTGTGTAGTGTGAGGACATGAATCGTGTAGTGTGAGACATGAATCGTGTAGTGTGAGGACATGAATCGTGTAGTGTGAGGACATGAATCGTGTAGTGTGAGGACATGATTCGTGTAGTGTGAGGACATGATTCGTGTACTGTGAGGACATGAATCGTGTAGTGTGAGGACGTGAATCGTGTAGTGTAAGGACATGAATCGTGTTGTGTGAGGACGTGAATCGTGTAGTGTAAGGACATGAATCGTGTAGTGTGAGGACATGAATCGTGTAGTGTGAGGACACGAATCGTGTAGTGTGAAGACTTAAGTCGTGAGCTGTAACTTTTGACTCTAGAGATTCACTCGTACAGTCTGAGCAGGTCTGCATATCCACCACTGAAAACATCACACAGTGTCTGCCCGCCTTTAGAGTGTTGTGTTTTCTTTCCTCTGTCTGTGCATCACTGTGACTCTGTTAGGACTGTTTATCAGGAGCATCATGGTGAGGTTCACCTGCTGGACGAGCGAGGACCTTTACAACAGAAGCATCTGGTGCATCTGCCTTGTGACGACTCTTTAAATGTCAAATAAAGAAGAAACAAGGACGACCCTAATAACCTCAATAGACCAATTTATATTTCTAAGCTGTTTCGGTTCAAATTATTGATTTTTAAAAAAGCATAGTCTAAAATGTATGAAAACATCACCAAATAAACATCATGCCCATCGCCTTTTTAATGAAGAATAAATCTAATTTGCAAAGACTTTCAGTAAAAATCAGATGACATTTGTATCTGTGACACACATAAGTCATGAACTCTAAATCTAACACAAGGTTGAGTGGTTTGTGACGTTAGTCCTCGAGGTCGGGCATGTCGTCGTATCCCTCCTGTGCGTCCAGCTCCCTCTGCTTCTCTCGCTCCTCTTCGTCTCTCTTTCTCTTCTCCATGGCTTTCTTCATGTCTGCCTGGACCTGAGCCATCTGGAGCTTCTGCATCTCCTCTAGCTTCTCCCTCAGGTCCTGCTGCTCGTCCTTCACCGCCGGCTGCTGCTCTGAGACGCTCCCAGACACTTTCTTACTGTCGTTGCCTGTAAGTGGGACAAACATACAATGGGTATTTAGGACGTGTATCAGATCAAACTAAAGAAGTTCTAATGTGTGATTCTAGTGTTGCAGTGGAATATGTTGAAGCTATAAAAAGCCATGTTTTCTTATAAACATTACATGTGAGGATTTGCTCACGGACGACACGATGAACTGTTGTTGGATTAAACCCATGATGAGCCATCTGAAGTTTAGCGACTAAAACAGTGCTGTGTTCACAAGTTATTCCAACAATATACTGTATATATTATAAGTTGTTCACATGACGACCAGATTACTAGCATTAGTGGAAGAAACACAGAAAGTTTGTCATTTTAGGTTTAGGCCTACTTCACAAGACAACGTTCCCAGAAAACAGTCACAGTCGTAACGTTTTGTGCTCACAGTTTATCCGGTGTCGAGGTGAGTTAATCTTCCTATAAAAACAGATAGACCCAAAATACTGTAGTTCTCCTGCCACGTCAGGAGGTGGCGTAATTGTGCTCGGACTCCAGATGACCTTACCGTAACCCCACGCAGCCTATTACAACACGGGCATTGACAAGTTTACAAGTTATTCATATCAATAAAACGGCGAAGTAAGTAACAAGGGCCAGCTCATGAGGAAAAAGGAGATCGCCTGAAACAAACACAGGGAGAATCGAGGACCAGTGCGCAGAGAAAAGGAAGATCTCCTACAGTTGGACACAAACACGGGGAGGACAGCTCGCTTTTACCGACACTTGACACTTGGACAGCTGTCTGCGCGTTCACGGTCGAATAATATTTGTTGTGGAGCACTTCAAATTTTCTTTTCTTCTGAACACATGAATTTAAATGGACGAATTGAATCAGCACCGGAGAGGCTTTGAGAGATTTGTTTTGTGTCTCCTCCTCTGCAACACGCAGGTAAGAAACTCTGGACACTGTTGGTGAGACTTTGTGAGAATGAAAGGTGCTTTGGCTGAAAGAGACAAATTCCAAAACAGTTGTTGCCACATTTTCAGAGTGACATAAATGGCAGTTGTTTTTGCTACGGTAACGACTGTGCTTTTTCTTCTTCTGCTGACTTTTGGTGACTGGGCAGTCTTCTTCTACGGTCTTAAGTAGTGGCCACCGCATATCAGTGACGTAACCATCTTCATTGACAGCAGTTTTTCCTGTTTACACCGTGGTGTATCCACTGAACCAGCCTCCAAAACTACCGCTGGAATCGTATCCAGAAGAAGGCCTATTCAATGAACATGTAGCTCGTTGTCGCGTAAAAGAGAAGAGAATCTCGTTGTCGTCTAAACTGCCCCTGGATTAACACCTAATCTTCATTTCACTACAAAAGTATTTTAAGTATTCACAATACAGAACTTGAATTTTGCCAAGTAACAGAATACTTTTCCGATCAGGTATTCAGTATTCTGTTATGGAATACTTTTTGAAATGATTCTACCCAACTCTGGTGATGGGCTGTTTTTGGCCCTGCACTAGTCCAGCAGCAGCTCATGCAGAGAGGATAATGGTTGTGAGGTTTGAATGACATCAGCAAGAACCAAACCGATTGTAAAGTCCTCAGAGGCGACTGTTGTTGTGATTCTGGGCTCTACAAAAATAAACTGAAGTGAAGCAGGTGTTTCATGAAACTAGCTTCATGTTCATGCAGTTTGTTTTGAAGGTCTTTGTGTAGACTATCTCTTCAATACAAAATATAAACAGGCACATTTGTGATTGTCTGATGGACCCACCCCACTCCTCGTCCGAGTCGCTGATGTCATCGTCGTCAATGTCCCAGTCCGGCTGCTCCTGCTCCTGCTCCAGCTCCAGCTCCTCCGGCTCCGGTTCAGGTTTGTAGTTCGG
This sequence comes from Mugilogobius chulae, assembly GCA_038363315.1. Classification (NCBI taxonomy): domain Eukaryota; kingdom Metazoa; phylum Chordata; class Actinopteri; order Gobiiformes; family Gobiidae; genus Mugilogobius; species Mugilogobius chulae. Next base: position 3,773,426 of record CM076404.1, read on the forward strand.
ATCTTCCAGTTTGCCCCAGGACAGAGGGTCCGACTTCCTCAGGACGATCTCCACTTTGGACGGGACGTAGTTTATCCCGCTCTGCTTCACGTCCACCACCTGGAGCAGCGCAGACAGGACTGAACAATACTCACAAGTCCGAGCCAAGTCCCAAGATAAACAGAAACAAGTCCAAGTCAAGTCCAGAGACAAGTCTAAGTCAAAGAGAGACAAGTCCAAGTCAAAGAGAGAAAAGTCTAAGTCAAAAAGAGACAAGTCCAAGTTGAGTCCCAGGTCTTAATCCATTTTATCCAGTCAAGTTTTCATAATAGTGTTGAGCCACTATTTAAGCCCAGTGACTTGCAGGTCCAAACTTCTAAATCTAACATCACCCAAACTACAAACTCTATTCTTCCTGTTCTAACACATGATGTTACTTACCCCCAGAGGTGAAACTCTCTCTTGAAAATCTTGTCGTTTTCAAACTGGATTAGACAGAAGAGCTAGAACATGAAAAAGAGAGAGAAGATCAAATGATTAAGACATGTTTTTCTTCACTGTGACAGAGTTGTAGAATGAGCACACTAACCACTAGGCCACTATCACACACGATCTAAACACCAGGCAAAAGAAAAGAGCTAAAGTCATTTACACAACATGATGGTCAGTGTTTTAATCATAGTCACTTCAGACTATTAGCTTCCCAAACTGAAAAGTACTGGTCATTCTCAGATCATCTGCAAATAGGAATCTAATAGGAAAGAATTAGGTTTGTTTGTATTTCATAATGAAAAGTTTGAGATTTTGAATCTGCTCATCCAATAATCCAGATCATCAGCAAAGTAACCAGTCCCAAATAAGTTGAAATCTAAAGGAAAAAATGTGAATACTATTCCTCAAGTCAATGTCCATGTTTGGACTTTTCTCAAACATGGCCATGTCATTTTGACCCACTAGTAACTTCAGTTTGGGGTGGCTAACTCTTCATTTCATTTCATTTTTAATGTTTGTGTTTTCCACTAAAAAGGTCTTAGATAAATGCAGCACTTACAGTATGTTGTCAAATCATTGATCAGAATAGTCAAGGTTTTTGAGATTTCACTGGATGTGGAAGTGGAGAAAAAACTTGTTCATTTGATTAAAAAAACAAAAACAAAAAAACAGATAACATGAAATGATTGCTTTATGTACAGACACTTCAGGAGTTAATTTCAAATTGAGAAAGTCTGGAAAGTTGACTGCTGACAGCAGAACTAAGCTCTTCAGCAGTAGAGCTCCCCCTACAGCTCTCTTGTGTAATTAAACCAGCCGACTGAATCAAAACTAAATAAAACAATATGTTTCAGTATGCACTTAGCAGATTTGACCGTAGATGGTGTTTGACCTGTAATACAGTATAAAATCCTCCTGCTGTTGCTGGTTCATTCTCTCTGTGTGGCCGGTCCACCACACGTTTGGTCTCGTTATGCTGTGCACAGGTAAATTGAACTGAGACTTGAACTAAACTGTGATGGAACAGTGACATGTGGGTAACTGAACTGTGCAGAACGTTAAAAACTACAAAATGAGGACAATCAAACATAAGAACTTTGAAAATAAAAAGCAACTGTGATTCAAATGGAACATGCCTCTGTCAATGTTCAAACAAACCTGTGTTGCTCTATATGTTTTACACTGCTACATAAAAGAATCAAAGAGCCAGGCTTTCTCAGGACAGACATTGCAGTTGAGAATGAGTCCTGAGGGTACACAAAGATCCTTTTAAAGACTGAAGATGTGCAGAGTTTCCACTGAGAAGCTCTTGTTGTTGTACTGTACAGACGTAAAGCAGTGCTCACCACAGTGCTGTTGGCCTCGATGGTGCTGAACTGAGGATGAGCGTTCTTGGCGTAAATGGTGACCACCACAGTGTTTCCGGTCTGGTGCCAGTCGTGTCGGCACGAAACCTTCTTCTTGTCCTGGAGAACAAACAGAAGAATATAAGAGACATGTGAAAGAGTCAGTGAGGAAATAAGATGTGAGGATGTAAAGAGTTTAAACGTCCGTCACCTGTTTCTTCACCCAGCAGTGTTTCCCGGTGGAGCAGCCTTTTTGATCCAAGAAAGCGTTAAAGTCCAGAGTTTTAATACAGCAGCAGCTCCAGTACTTGTATCTGCAAACACATCACACACATTTGAGTTTAATTACCTTTAGATTGTCAAAAGTCAAAACCCCAAATCTGCCCAAAGTAGTGTTCAAACTACAAACAGCAGCTTTACTCTGAACTCTGAACACTCAGGCCTCAGAAAACAAATAGTGTTCTTCTTTTGTACTTTGCAAAAAAATAAGTTCAAGTTAAAGTAAAAGTTGCTTGATTCCAGGATTGGAACCCTGATTTCAAGCATTTTGACTAATTTCGCCGCTATCTAATGAAGAGACAGATTATTTTCCTTGTTTCAACATGTTTTGAAAACAGTAAAAAGTCTTCAAACTTTCATCTGGACAGTGTTTCCGAAGATCAAGACGTTTCGACTCTCATTCAAAAGTCATTTTAAATCTGAATGAGGTCAGAAGAGCTGTTACACCAGATGCTCCGGTTTTGTCTGGATTCTCACGAGAACACTCGTACAAACCCTTGAAAGCCACACCAGACCTCTGCGTTCACCTCATGCAGATTCTTTATGCAGAGCCACGCAGCTCACACACTCACACCCACTCTCCTCAGAGGTCAGTGTGCATTTAAACACTTACACTCAGTGGACCTCGTAACCAATGGTCCAATGGTCTGGACCATGGACCATTTTTCCAGTGGACCAAAACATACTGCTTAGTGGGCCACATTTGGTCCCAGGGCCACAGTATGAACAATTCTACTTTACAGTTTTCTGTGATTGAAAATGAGTGTTTGACTCACTCAGAGCTTTAGAATAACTGATTAATAGAAAAAAAAACTGTCAAAATGTCTGTTTTTGAACAAGAAGCTTCATCACACAGAACATGTGTGAATCACTATACGATGATTTCACTAAAGAATAAGTCATCATTCTACCCACATAGCACCAGTCCTAATGTATGTGAACTGTGATCAACCAGAAATGTCAAGAAAATAAATGTTTAGTCAGATCACTCACTCCTAGAACGTGAACACAAGTAAGAGTAACTAGATTTGTAAATGACACAAAACACAGTCAGTCTCTTTTGTTCTGTGCGCTCGGCCTTGGCTTTGTTTCCTTCTCGTTTGTTTGTTTGTTTGTTTGTTTGTTCTCATTAACTCAAACTTATGTAAATAAATAATAAGCCTGTGATCTCTGATTAAAGTCTTTTTTCTCACCCTTCATGAAAAACAGGTCCTCCAGGATGGAACGTACACATCTGCTTGTCCGTGTCCGAGTTTTCATACGCCTGCAGCAAACAAACAAACAAACAAACAAACAAACAAACAAACAAACAAACAAACACACCATAAATAATCAGTCTTTTCATCTGCACTGGAGAAACACAAACCTACACAAGCTAATAGGTTAAACAGAACTTGGATTAAGTCACTTTATAAAATATATGTTTTCTTAATCCTTCGGAGCACCATAACACTTTTATATTTATAAATTCATTTTTGTTTAATATCCTAAAAAAACAAACTATGAAGCACCTGGAAATGTTTAAAGATAAAATTGTGTCTCTTATTTAGAGTCAAATCAGCCTCTGTTTAAAGGACTACTGTAGAGTCAGGTTTAAAGGTCTACATGTTGTTGTTATTGTAACCTCTTTTACTTAGCCTTGATATGTTCTTGCTGTGTTATCTAAGTCTATAAGCTACAAAAGCAATGGGCCTGTACATAAGAGGGAGAAGCACAGACAGTAGAAAACAGGACATAAACACTGGCCTTGACGGGACAGGTCGGAAAAGGCCCTAACCTTAACCCAAGCAAAATTGGGAACTTTACCAAAGAACAGTTTGAGAATAAAAGGGGAAGGTCTGAATATTAATTAGTGCTAAAAATCTATAAAACAGGGTCAAGTTTTGTAAGGCCTGAAATGTAATAAGCTATGAAAGGGTATAAAGAGCCCTGTTTTCCTTTGTCTGAGCGGCTTCTTTGGGGGATTTTTCTTCAGGCAAAACTATGGTTGGGGGTTCAAGCCATGAGATCTGGGACACGGAGCGGCAGGACTTTGGCTTTGAGTCTGAGAGTCCTGATTCTGCACTGAGCTCAGACACTGTTTGTACAGAAGAGGTTGCACACTATTATAACTCCATACATTTTATTTCTGTTTCTGTTTCCCTGCTGTTCTTGAACTGTGCGTTGCAACCCTGGAATGTCTCCACTGTGAGACAAATGAAGCATATCTAAACGCTGAGTGAAGAGCACAAAGCCTGTTGTACGCTGCTCTTCCACCAGATGGAGCTGTTACAACACTTTAGATAAACTGTGCTCTGATCCTCCTGAGCTAGACAGAAATGTGTTTATTACTGACTGAGGTAAAAGTACAAGCGCTCGGACTGAACCAGGATGTGGTCATAACATGAGTTTGTGTTCAGGGCCATTGTAGAGACTTATGTCTGGAGAACTTCTGATAGATGTGTTTGGTTTTTAAATGTCTGTGAGTAAACTACAGCAGGTGTCTCTTACCCATTCTGTTCTCACTCTCAGGTGGAAGGAAGGAAGGAGGGAAGGAAGGAAGGAAGGAAGGAAGGAGGGAAGGAAGGAAGGAAGGAGGGAAGGAAGGAAGGAAGGAAGGAAGGAAGGAAGGAAATAAGGAAGGAAGGAAGGAAGGAAGGAATAAAAGAGGATAGAAAGAAAGAAGGAATGAAACGAAGGAAGAAAGACGCAAGGAAAGGAAGGAGAAAAGAAAGAAATGAGGAAGGAAAGAAAGAAAGAAAGAAAGAAAGAAGGAAGGAAGGAAAGAAGAAAGGAATGGAAGGAAAGAAAGGACGAAGGGAGGAAGGAACAGAAGGAAAGAAAGGAAGGAAGGAAGGTAGGAAAGAAAAGAAGGACAGAAAGGAGGAAAGGAAAGAAGGAAGAAAAGAAAGAAATGAGTAAAGAAAGAAGGAATGGAAGGAAGGAAGGAAGGAAGGAAAGGAAAGAAGAGGAAGAAAGAAAGAAAGGAAGGAAGAAAAAAGGAAAGAAAAAAGAAAAGAAAGAAGGTAGGAAGAGAAGGACAGAAAGAAGGAAAAGGAAAAAGGAAGAAAGAAAGAAAAAGAAAGAAAGAAATAAGCAAGGTAAGAAAGGAAAAAAGGAACGAAGGAAAGAAAGGAGACAAGAAAGAAATGAGTAAAGAAAAAAAGAAAGAAGGAAGTAAAGGAAGGAAAGGAAGAAGGATAGAAAGAATCTTAAACGTCGACCTCTTTCTTAACCCTGGTCTTACCTCTCTCAGTGCTTAATGTGATTAGTTTGTTTTTAAATGAAAGTGGTGAAAGAGAAACAAAGACTGTGACAAACCGTTTTACAGCCGGCGTTTTTGCAGCGAGTTCCAGGCTTCACTCCTTGACTCTCTGTGAGAGAAAAACAAACGTTCAAACTAAAGACAATGACAACAGAAAAACACTCTGCTCCAAACGGTCACTTTTCAGCCCAGTCTGTGTGTGTGCAATATTAACTCTTTGTCTGCCATAGATGGACAGTTTCAGCCAACCGTAGCCAGACTAGAAGATAAATAAAGTCTTAAAGCTGGGATACCTGACTTCTATGTGTAAAAAATACACTTTGTCTTTTTCACCAAAGAGTGTTTAGTAAAAGTAGCACTTTGGGACAAAATCAGATCAGATCTATTTAAGTTTAGGGCTTTGTGAAAAGTCGAGAGTGGACATCCCGTCTGTACAAGGGGCTTCTTCCAGCCTGTAGCAAGAGGACGGGACCAAAGACGTCTTCTGTCGCTCATGAATCAGCAAAAGTCTGGAGACGCGTTGTTGCACTTCTTTATTTCCTTGTTTGTAGGCTGGACTATATTTACATATAAGGATGTGTCTTCTTCATTTTGATGTAAATAACCATGTGTAGCTGGAGTTTGGTGAATTTGGCGTAAATGCTGTTCAGAAGGAGCTTGTCTTCTTATGAACATGTGGTGGATCTGACGGAGAGTTTTCTCTGCAGCTTTTAAAGGTGCACAGTGTAACTTTCTGGAGGTGAAAAATCATCTACACAATTCAGTAGAAATAGAAAGTTGAACGCTACTTTGGGACTTTTTTGAAATGAGTTAAATACTTTTTATGCCATAATATGAAAAAAATCAGCTAAAAGAACTGCTTTTCTATGGAAACAAAGATGAGCCAAGCCAAAGTATGATGCAGTTTGAGGCCGTGCAAGCCTACTCAAAAGAAAAATGCAGATTTTTTATTATTTATGTAGTGTAACAATGACTAACAGATGACAGAAACATGCATTTACTAAAGTAAGTAAGGAAGTAATATTTGTACAGCACATTTCACAGACACAGAGTCACAAAGCGCTTCACAGTGAGATGAACCTCCTCACTCAGTGACATTAAACTGCCCCGGGGCAGCTCAGCAGAGGAGATTCACCTAACACCTGGAGCCTCAACCTCCGACTACCACCAAGTGTTCCCTAACATGCATGTTATTGGTTGTTGGGGAAACCGTAGTGCCCGGAGGAAACCACCCAGACACGAGGAGGAACATGCAAACTCCACACAGAAAAGTTCACTATCCACTCTGCCACCATGTCGCCTAAAGTTTGTTTTTGGCCAAAAAGTTGCACAGTGCACCTTTAAAGTGAAAGTTACGCAGATTTGTTCAAATCACTTTCATGAATGAGGTCTACTGTACTTCTGCTAAATAACTTTAAAATGGTTTGTTTAATTTAAAATCTGGTGATTTTTGAGGGGACTGGTAAGTCTGGAACTGCTTATTGTTTTACAATCTATTATCACTGTTTTGTTGTGATGATGGAGTCGTTGCAGAACCCATGGAACATTCACAACAATAGAATAAATGTTTATTTATTTTTACGTTGTCCATCATTAAGATTCAGACATAACAAACACTGTTAGACCTGTATGAAATGTCTGTAAAATAAATCCCAAATGGATGATGGTTTATGTGGCAAACTCCACACAGAAAGGCCCGGGCTGAGCGGGAGTCAAACCCACAACCTTCCTCTTGTGAAGCCAGAGTACTATCCACTCTGCCACCGCTCACACATCACATTTAAAACCTTATTTGAAAGCTTTGACACATTGGTGGACTCACTCTTCCCATCACTAGATCTGAGTGACACTGGACTACAGAACTCAGACTAACAGACATGAGTGTTTTACCTTTCTCCTCTTGCTCCTGTTTCTTGCTCAGGTCCAGTTTCTGCAGGATTTGTTCCAAAGACGCAGAGGTTTTATGAGGCAGTTTGACTCTGGGCTCGTCTGAACTGTAAAAACACAAAACAAACATCACAGGTCACTTTAAATATCTAACCCTAAAGTGTGCTCCAAATACAACTATAGAACTATTCTGCTCACAAGCACATTTCAAACAGAGCTGCTAAACTGGGCAGTGCTTGTGGACTGAGGGGGCGGAGCTTGGAGGATTTCTCTACATTTGCCTTGTCTGTTTGAACATAAATGAGAAGCTTTTGTTACATTTGTTTGAATGACACAGTATTCTTGATATTTCATTTTTACATATCTTCCATAACATTCACAAAATTAGCTCAAATTCAATATACTGCCCAGCTGTGTTTCCCTACGCAGTGATGTTATGAGCGGGTTAGCAGACATTTCCCAAAGACTTAACCTAACTATTACTTTACCCAGAATTCTGAATTAAATAATACAAAATGTGAATTTTTGCTAGCATAGACTAACCTGGTCAGCCAGATGGTTTATCTCGCGATATTTGTGAATTCACAAACACGATCTGGCCTTCCATTGGTTTGAGAGTCTGAAACAGCGATATTTCGGCCCACCACATCACAGCAGCGTGGTGTATTGTTCGCTCTGTTCACTCGGTCTGTCAAGGCACTTCCTGTACAAGGTAGCTAACGTGCTAGCTTGTCTGTCTCAACAGATATAACCCTGCAAGTGAATTCTACAGGACCTAAGCTTTACAACATCTGACGTGTGATTGTGGCTAATGTAAGACTAACTGCAGTTAAACTGAAAATGTACTGCCATGAAAAGTGGGCGGGGCAGAATAAGGTGACTATCCCAGGATTAAAGTGACACTCAGCCGCTGAACTCCCACACCAGGGCTGTTTATCAAAGCCGAGGTACTTTGCTTTGCTTCTAAAGTCAGTTCCTTTCAGTCCAAGTCTTTCCTCAGCCTTGTCCACACTTGTCCAAGCTCAGGCGTTTCAGCACAAATATTGGTCCAAACCACACATCGCCCACACGAGGCAGGAGCTTCACGGATAATGAATATTTCTGAAACCAGGTCTCAGGATGAAAAGATTTCAAAACTCCGGTTAAGCGTCTCCACAGTTACTCTCTATATGATTTTTTTTTTCATGATGACATCACTGCACCAGAGTCATGTCTCATCTGCAGAATGTACTGACCTTTGACCTTTATATGATGTTCACTGTGAAAATCTGCGTCTCATTTCACCGTAAACCACAGAAGACATCAAGAAAAACAAACATAAATCCTCTACAATCTCTAATAAATCTCTATTGAAACGTTGTCAAAATCTTCCAAAGACTCTGAAGCATAAATCCACTTCCTGTGTCTGTTCTGCAGGTTTTAGATCCATGTTGTTCATTCAGAATGTTTGTAAAGTTTAAAAAAGTTCTGTTTGTCTTTGTTAAACGTTTTTTTATTTTTTTTCCTTTAAAATCTTTAAGCTCAGTGTCAGTTCTACTTCCTGTCTGTGCCAGTGTCACAGCGCCACACTCTGGTCAGGTACAGGCATTACACTGGCTTCAGGCTGTTTTACTGATTCATGTGGACGCTCACAAATCCTACGACAGCTCCATGTTTACGCAGATCGTGTAAAACTATCCTCGTTTTGTCTTGGTGTGGACAAGGTCTGAGGCTCATGGAGCAGACTTCAGAAGAATCAGACACAGCTGCATCGAGTGTTCATAATGAAGCACAGAACACACATGAAGGAGGGGCCAGTGTTCTGTAGGACTTTTTTTTATTTTTTTTCATTTTTTATTTTTTTTACAAAAGTATTTTATACAAATACATTTTTGCTTGTTTTGTATATGAAGTACTTTTGAAAAGTGATTTGTTTTTCCTTCTAAAATAATCATAGTGCATTATGGGAAACTTCCCCAGAGTGAAGCAGCGAAGGACATGAACACTGGGACATGACTGGGATCATGTCAGTGACTGTTTTCACCTGAAACTTCCTAATTTGCTGAGTTTCACTAAAACTGCCCAAAATGACAGTGGACAAGGTTATTGAAACACCACATACACATTTTAAAAGCCAAGACGTTGTTTTAGGGTTTAGCTTCACTTTAAACTCATTAGTTACATCTACAGCAGGGGTGGGCAACCAGTCGATCGCGATCTACCAGTAGCTCGCGACGTCATAACTGGTAGATTCCGTAGACCTGCCCGTCACAACTTTTATTTACACAAAGAACAACTTGCAGCATGCACACGGGAGACAGCGCAATACACGCGAGCTCTACCGCGAGCCACAGTGATAATCTAAACAGAGGTTGTGTTTTTGCAGCCAATCTGTCTTTAAAACAGCGGCACACGGCACTGGAGACAGCAACCGCGGCACACGGCACCGGAGACAGCAACCGCGGCACACGGCACCGGAGACAGCAACCGCGGCACACAGCGGCACACGGCACCTGAGACAGCAACCGCGGCACACGGCACCGGAGACAGCAACACGGCTACCGCGAAGCGCGCTTCATCGTTGCCGCTCCCACACACGATTGCGCTCGTGTACGTGCGAGGGAGTACACGAGGAGAAAGGCAAAGGAAAGGGGGAAAACAGAAGAAAGAGAGAGCGCAGGAGGAGCTCCTCTGCGACGCGCGTCTGACCCGCTGCCGCTCGCAAACACGCGATATAGGCCTATTACTCGAGGGAGAAAAAGAAAAGGAGAGGGAGAGTAAAAGAATGAGAGAGCTCAGGAGCCAGGCGAGGAGTGTTGTAGTCCTACTTGCTTACTCTGTTCATCCTTCACAAAGTGTCCTTGTAATGTTAATCCAAACTTCTGAGATAAACAGAACTGAGGTGAAGTTGGACAAGCCCCTCCCCTCTGCGCGTTACCATGGAGCTACTGTCTATCTTCAAAATACAGGCTATTAGACTACAATAGAAAGTAGCTGTAGAACTTAAAAAGCTTTAATTAAGACTTCCGCTTCCGGCCCCATGGAGTAAGCAGCGCACGCGAGGCAGCTCCGCAAAATAATCATCGATAACTACCTTTCTTTGCCAGACATCTAACATTTACGGATTTCACGGTACGTTAGTACAATCGGCGACAGTATGACAACTAAAAAAGATCGAAAATACACGCAAAAGACTATTCAAACAACTTCGGCCCCTCATGCTAGCATGGCGGATCCTGTACGCGCTGCTGACGAACAAGTGGACGACTCTCCTCTTACTGTTCATACCTTGCAGGATTTACTAAAAACTCTCCGAGAAGATATCTCGGCGGACATGAAAGCGCAGATGGAGGTTATGAAAAACGTGCTTCAGGGGGAAATGGCCCTGCTCCGTCGGGAATGCAAAGCCGACACCGATGAGCTGAGGAAAGAGCTTTCACTACAACTTAAGACTTTAAGTGATGCACAAGAGGAAACGACAAAAACACAGACTGAACTGGAAAAGGCACTCAACGACAACAGTGACAGGATGACCGCTCTGGAAACATCATATGAAACTCTAACAAAGCAGCATCAAAAGCTTTCTGAAAAGTGCATGGATCTCGAGAACCGAAGTCGGAGACAAAATCTACGAATAGTGGGAATCCCCGAGGACACCGAGGGGGGACAGGGTTAGGGGTTTGCCCTTTTTTTTTTGTTTGTTTGTTTTGTTTTGTTTGTCTTTTTTATCACTTTCCCTGGGGGTGAGGTCAGCAAAAATGGTATTAGTTGTCTTTAAATGAACATGTCGTCAAACGCTATTAACATTGTTACTTGGAATTGTAAAGGGCTTAATGGTGCAGTGAAAAGAGGTAATATTCTCTGTCATTTGGAAAAGCTTGGAGCAGATATTTGTTTCCTTCAAGAGACACACCTCAAGGAAAAGGATCATGTCAGGTTACGCAGAAAATGGATTGGGCAGATTTATCATTCACACTTTAATGTTAAAAGTAGAGGAGCTGCTATAATTATAAGAAAGTCTATTCCATTTGTGGAAGAGTGCGTTATTTCTGACAACAAAGGTAGATACGTCATTTTGACAGGAAGGCTCTATCACAATCCTGTCATATTGATCAGCTTATATGCTCCCAACATTGATGATAATCAATTTATGATGTCATTTTTTTCAGTCATCCCGAATATGGATACACATAAACTCATTATCGGCGGGGACTTCAACCTGATACTTGACACACAACTGGACAGGTCATCGCGGAGAGCGGCAACTCTTTCAAAATCGGCAAACTTTTATGAACACTTTCAAGGTAGTAGACCCTTGGAGATCAATTTTCCCTGATAAAAGTGAATATTCTTACTTCTCACCAGTCCACCATTCTTACTCTAGGATTGATTTTTTTCTGATTGATCAAGGCTTGTTGCCAAAAGTTCAGCACTGTGAATATAAAACAATTATTTTATCAGATCACAGTCCGGTATTACTGCAAATTGCATTTGGAGAAAAGGCTCCAAAAATATAGAGAGTTAACAATTTTTTGAAGAAATTAACTCTTTCACTGCCAGCCCTATTGTGACTTTGACCCTACTTCCCTGCCAGGACTTTTTGCTAATTTTAAGCAATATTCATAGCTCCACAAAAAACCTTGTGCAACTGGAATTATGACATGTTTTACACCAAATGAGACCTACAAGTGTCTACTTTCATTTAAAAAAATAATTGTTATTCTACATTAATCCGTTCTCTTTTATAGGGATTTGAAATTTCTTGTTTTCATTAGATTTCAGCATTTGAGGAGAAACTTTTGAGATAAAGCCCTTTTTCTAAATCAAACTTCATGTCAGTGTTATTTTTGTCTGTACTACTTTTTGGTGAAAGAAAATTAACTACTACAATTAAATAATGTTTTTAGGATAAAAATACAAGCTTCACGTGATGAAAGCAATGAAGACGAGTGTCTTTTTCATCTTTAAACCAACAAAAGCTGTGTTACAGACGAGGAGGCAACTTTACTTTCTGATACAGATTCTACAGATTCAGACGCTTTCACGGGGGAAATATTATATTTAACCCTTCAAACATGAACAAATACAGTAGTTTGACTTACTCTGACACTTTTGGATCGCTCACAGAGGAGACTCGGAGGAGGAGACTCCAGACTCGCTGCATGAGTCGTTCTCCTCAGAGTCCTAGTCCTGTAGGATCGTCTTTTCTTCATTTTAAAGATCAAATATCTGCTCTAAACTTACTCAACTGTGTTTTTAGTCCAAGATGTGTTGCCTGTAATCCGTTTGAAAAGAAAGACGATCCTTTAGAGTCGGATGATCACGTAAACACAGCAGACGGCGCTCCGTAATGTAAATAGAACAACACGTGAGTTGAGTTTCCGGGTCCTCTGACTTGCTCTGCGCTCTTGTGCTAATGCGATACTGCACTCTGGTGGTGAATATATGAAACTGCATCATGCTATTTTAATGCTGATGAATTCAACACGTACATCAGAGAGCGCTCTATCGCCGGAAAATTCCGTCATTGGCAGGCTACGGTTGGATTCGTTATGACGGAAATTTCCGTCATTGGCAGGGAAAGAGTTAAAAAGCACATACATTTTTTTCAGGCCACCAATAATACACCAGAAATAACGAAATGCACTCTATGGGAGACTCAAAAAGCCTATTTACGTGGGCAGTTGATCTCATGGAGCAGCTTTATTAATAAAACGAGAAGAGAAAAAGAATCTAAAATTCTTAATGAAATAACAGAAATAGATAAAATATATGCCAGGGCTCCTTTGCCAGATTTGTACAACAAAAAGCAGTCTCTCCAAACTGAAGTTAATCTATTATATACCATTGAAACAACTAAACAACTGACAAGGCTGGGACATAAACATTACGAGTATGGAGAAAAGGTGGGTAGACTTTTAGCATCCCAAATTAAAGAACAAGAAGCATCTCGATCAATCACCAAAATCAGAACTGAATCGGGACAGATAACAATACAGCCTAAAGAAATTAATGATACATTTAAACAATTTTACATGAAATTATATACATCAGAATCAAAAGGGGACTCCAAAAGTATTGATAATTTTTTTAAAGACCTTTTTATTCCTCAAATTAGCGCATACAACAAAACCATATTAGATAAACCAATAACAGTAGATGAAATCAAACAAACAATACTTAAAATGAATAACTCCAAAGCACCAGGCCCAGATGGGTATACAGTGGAGTTCTACAAAACGTTTATAGATCAAATTGCTCCAGTTCTGCTGGAAGTGTTTAATGAAGCCCTGACAAGAGGAGCTCTACCTCCGTCATTTTATGAGGCCAGTATCTCACTTATACAAAAATCCGGCAAGGACCCTTTAGAACCTGGCTCATACAGGCCAATAAGCCTGTTAAATGTTGATTATAAGATCCTAGCAAAAATTTTGGCATTACGATTGGAGAACGTACTTCCCACTATTATATCCTGTGACCAAACTGGCTTCATAAAAGGTAGACAATTGTTTTTCAATATTAGGAGATTGATGAATATTATTTACACCCGAGAGAGTAAAAAAAAATCAAGAGTTGCTGCTCTCCTTAGATGCGGAAAAGGCCTTTGACAGGGTCGAGTGGGATTATCTCTTCTCGGCCCTGTCAAGGTTTGGATTTGGCTCCATTTTTATTTCCTTAATTAAATTATTATATATTCACCCAAAGGCATCAGTACAAACTAATAATGTTCGTTCATCCTATTTTCCTTTAGGCCGATCAACGAGGCAGGGCTGTCCGTTGTCTCCTTTGCTGTTTGCCTTAGCAATTGAGCCCTTGTCCATTGCATTAAAGACAGATGTGAGATATTCAGGTATTATTAGAGGAGAAACTGAACATAAGGTATCTCTATATGCTGACGATTTGCTACTATTTGTGTCAAATGCAGAAAAATCCTTACCAGTTATAGAGGGCGATCTTGCCCCTTTAAGACTTCCCGCTTAGACCGGTTAAGACAGTTATTCCTCTGTTGGCCTCTAGTGCGCTCTCTCCAAGAGCTACGGCGTGAGTGAAGCAGGTGTGGTGCCCGCCAGATGTGTGGGGTGCAAATTCAATCAGTGAACGGCCTAGACGTGTCATGTCTGTGACACGTGAGCAGTGCATTAATATCACAGCAAAAGTTACTACAAGAGCTTCAGTTTGGGAAAAAGTGTAATAATAGAAATGTATTTGGTAAAAGTCTATTCAAATGACAAACTTTAACAACTTTGTCTAAAAAATGTATTTTCTTTTACATAAAGCCTGTTGACTTAATATAAAAAAGACTTAGATTATAGAGTGAACATGAGACAGTGTTAAGTGTGAATGCAGCTCTGCCCACGACAGAGCAGAGAGATAAAGCAGGAGAGCGCGGTGCTGCGTGAGGTCCGGCCCCTTCAGCGCTTTTTGGGTCAGCGCGGGTCGCGGCCACGCGCACCAGGCCGCTGGACGTTTTTGACCAGAGGCTGTCAATTTTACGGCGGTGACCACTGTGAGTGAGCACGAGGAAGAGCGCGGAACCGTTTGGCACAGTCTGGACCAGAGCCCCGCGCTGTGCTTTACCTGGACCACGGCGCGCATCCAGAGAACCGACCCGAGGTGGACACAACCCTGCGCTCGTCTGTACAGGGGCTGCAGACGCGGTCACACACGAAAGACCCTCCGCTCGCATCACACCGGGACCGGGAGCCTGCTTACCGGCAGTTGTCTCATTCAAAAGGATTATAACGAGGACACGTCGCTGCTTTTTCATAAACTTTTCACGCACGGATCAAGATTCTCAGGTAAGTCTTACCACGAGCATCGGATCATTTTTATTATAAGTTTAGGTCGACACAACATTGTATTGTTAAAACATATAGAACAAACTTATTGAAGCCAAGTCTGACTAAAAAGTGAATCCATTTTATTTTACAAATATATTGCCTAATTCAATAACTGCATTTAACGTGGCTTTTTCTAACTACATAACTGACAAAATTAGAATTGATGGCAAAATATGATTATTATTATTATTTCTTATTTCCAGTGAACTTCTTGCACTGCTCCACGGTTATGTTGTGCAGGTTCACTGATTGAACTGGCATCAGACAAAGCAGAGCAGCCGTGCCACGTCCTGGAGCTGCTTTCTGGAGCTCATAGCGGCCAACACAGAGAACTCTTTGCGCTTTGCGCTTAAGTATTAGACCGGCGGGGGCAAGATCGCCCGGATAATGTCAGTCTTGAAAAACTTTGGGACAATATCGGGATATAGGACAAATTTTTCAAAAAGTACACTTTTTTTAATCAATAATGTATCCAAGCAGCCTTGCCCTTTCCTTAATTCTTATCCTTTTACAATTTCTGATAGGTTTAAGTATTTGGGTATTACTGTCACACAAGAATTTTCAGGACTTTTTAAACATAATTTTCTAGTTTTGTTTGAACAAACCAAACAAAATTTGGATAAATGGATGAATCTGCCAATCTCTCTTGCGGGAAGAATTAATATTATAAGGATGAATATTTTGCCAAAATTCCTATTTTTATTCCAATGTATACCATACTTTATTACCAAATCTTTTTTTTTAAATTGGACAGTCTTTTTTCTCAATTTATATGGAGTAAAAAGACACCACGGATCAAGAAATCTTTTTGTGTAGACCAAAAAACCTTGGGGGGATGGGATTGCCACGATTTAGATTTTATTACTGGTCCTGCAATGTACGATCCTTGTCCTTTTGGTGCAATACTGGGGGGGCTGATTGGGTCAAAATGGAGGAAACTAGCATTCAACCAATGTCACTGCAAGCAATAATTTATGCGTCTTTAAAACAAGCTCCTCCTAAATCTCAGAGTCTTGTTGTTTCTCATTCAGTTAAAATTTTACATCAGATCAGAAGGTACTTTAAATGGAAAAAGATTTCAATACTAACCCCAATAGCGCATAATCACAATTTTACTCCAGCACTTTCAGGGATCTCCTTTAATCAATGGATAACTAAGGAAATAATTACCCTACAAGACCTATTTATCAATAATACATTTGCTACTTTTGACCAACTCTGCGAAAAATATAACATAGCAAGGAAAGATTTTTTTAAATATCTACAGATACGTAGTTTTGTTAAGACAATGTTTCCATCCTTTCCTTATCAGCCCCCTGAATATAAATTGAATACTCTGTTTTTAAAGAATCCGCTGGCAAAAGGCTCAATTTCAAAAGTATACAATATTTTGTCAGACTTTCAAGATATGCCTACATTGGACCATCTCAAGGAAGCTTGGCAACAGGACATTGGAATCAACATTTCAGATACACAATGGACCAAAGCTCAAGACAACGTTCACTCTTCTTCGATCTGTGCTCGACACGGTCTTCTACAATTAAAGTTTTACACAGGTTGCACCTATCTAAGGTGAAGCTTTCCAAAATGTTTCCAGGCATAGACACAAAATGTTATCGATGCAACCAGGATCAGGCCTCGCTTGCACATACTTTTTGGAGCTGTCCAGACATTGCTACGTATTGGACAAAAATATTTGATATGATGTCAAAGGTCTGTCAGTCACAGCTTTGCCCTGACCCTGTGCTTGCCCTATTTGGTGTACCCTCTGTTACCACTTTTCTTTTTCATGAACAAAAATCCTTTGTCAAATTTGTGACAAAGAAGGCTGATTTTGTTAAATTGGAATCAAAAAAATGCACCAACTTACAAAAACCTATTATATGATCTAATGAAACATGTCCAACTGGAAAAAATTAAATTTGAACTTAGAGGAAAATTAGATCTCTTTCACTCGACATGGGATGCCTTTTTAGAGTATTTTGAAAAAAATATTTAATATGCTGGTGTAGATCCCCCTTCTCCCTTTTTAATTATTATTTATTTTCTTTTTGTTATTATTATTTAAACTATAATTTATCCCCTTTATTATTTAATTTATTATTTATTATAAGTATTGTATTGTTTTTCAATTACTGTTTGTTTGCTTTTCTTGTTTTGTGTAAATATTGAAAAACCCTCAATAAAAATATATTTAAAAAAAAAAAAAAAAGCTTTAATTAAAAACAAAATAACTAAAAAAAAAAAACTATAGGCCTACTTTTGTGTAAAATGACTCATGTAGACTAGTGATGTTAAAACAGACAGTAATTGTAAAATAGTCTTAGTGAAACATCATGTTCCCTTACCATTTTGCTACTATATATTCAATTTATTAATGACAATTTTAAACAATTTGTAAATACATACTTTTTTTTAGTTAAATAATAGGGCAGACCATTATTAATAAATATCATGCATATTAGTGATTGCGATAATGCAAATCTACAGGTAGATCTCCGAGCCTTGCCGACTTAAAAAGTAGATCTCGGGATGAAAAAGGTTGCCCACCCCTGATCTACAGCCTGTCCGTCCATGGGAGTGGATCCCTTCTTCACTGTGGTTCTCCTCCAGGTTTCTCTTTTTCCCTTAGGGTTTTTTTGAGTTTTTCCTGCCAAGAAGGAGGGACTAAGGACAGAAGGAGAGTCCAAGGACAGAAGGAGGGACTAAGGACAGAAGGAGAGTCTAAGGACAGAAGGAGAGTCTAAGGACAGAAGGAGGGACTAAGGACAGAAGGAGAGTCTAAGGACAGAAGGAGGGTCTAAGGACAGAAGGAGGGACTAAGGACAGAAGGAGGGTCTAAGGACAGAAGGAGGGTCTAAGGACAGAAGGAGGGTCTAAGGACAGAAGGAGGGTCTAAGGACAGGGGATGCTCTGGACAATCATTCATTTGCTCTACTAATAATCTGCTTTGACTTGCTTGATTAAATGTTTCATTGAATGTGTATTGTTTTATTTTGATTTCCTATTATTCATATTTGCTAAATTAATAATCTTGGAAGTCCTCAGAGACGACTGTTGTTGTGATTTTGGGCTATACAAAAATAAATTGATTTGATTTGATTTGATAAACGTTGAAACTGACTTCAGCTCTTTATTTCACAAAGCATAGCCTGTTGTTGTTTGTAAATGTTCCCTCCCTGATGATGTCACCAGGTGTTGCACATTTCCTAAGTAAAGAAAGAGGAAGTGGAGGTCCTGCAGGAGTCCACTGTGAGCCACAGATCTGCACACGCTTTTTAACAAATCCTATAGACCCGTTCAGAGCCTACGTCATTTAGGGGGCGGAGCCACACTGGTGCCTCCGCAGAGTTTCCCCATAGTTTCTCTACAAAATGAGTAAGCTGTACTAACGATATTAAACGGTTAGAAAACTTAATGACTTCAAACGAAGCTCTGACCTCTCCTAATGTGTTTCTTGGGTTTGCACCAGTGACACATTTTATAAATCGTGATTTTTTCAGGCTAACTAGCTAGCCGCTAAAATCTATAGAAAAAATGAGGATCACCATCAAAACAAATACATGGCCTCAGAGTCATGTAAGTATATCCTCTGAGTCTTTTATACAATAATCTTCTGTAGAAAAGAATGCCACATAGATGCAGTTTACTGTGAGTCTAGTTCTACACTGATAATTGATAAATAATTAACACAACTCATCAAGAGATACAGTATGTACGTATGCTCAAAGCTTTTCTCTTGTGCACATGAGTTTTTCCCATGTATAAGTAAATATCAGGTTGCTGAATGTCGGGACACTTACTAACGTCATGCTAACATTCAGGAGCTAACTGTGCATGGGTCTGGAGTCACTTCCTGTTCGTTGAATTAAGTTTTTAAAGAGAGTTTTGCAAATTTTTGTTTGCGTCTGTCTCTCTCTCTCTCTCTCTCTCTCTCTCTCTCTCTCTCTCTCTCTCTCTCTCTCTCTCTCTCTCTCTCTCTCTCTCTCTCTCTCTCTCTCTCTCTGGTGTTTCTGGTGTGAGTTTTTTATTTTTTACCTGGGCCTCTCTCTCTCTCTCTCTCTCTCTCTCTCTCTCTTTCTCTCTCTCTCTCTCTCTGGTGTTTCTGGTGTGAGTTTTTTTTTTTTGTTTTTTTACCAGGGCCTCTCTCTCTGGTGTTTCTGGTTTATAAATGTGTTTTACCTGCTCTCTCTCTGGTGTTTCTGGCGTGAGTTTTTTTTTTTTACCTGGGCCTCTCTCTCTGGTGTTTCTGGTTTATACATGTGTTTTACCTGGTGTTTCTGGTGTTTCAGGTTTATAAATGTGTCGTACCTGGGCCTCTCTCTCTCTCTCTCTCTCTCTCTGGTGTTTCTGGTGTGAGTTTTTTTTTTTTTTTTACCTGGGCCTCTCTCTCTGGTGTTTCTGGTGTTTCTGGTTTATACATGTGTTTTACCTGGGCCTCTCTCTCTGCAGGGCCTCGGCGCTCTTTGGTCCCTGGTAGATGATCTCGGCTCCGTTGGTCAGTTTGTTGTTGGGTTTGTCTGAGGTCACTTCAGGCTGGAGAGGTTCTAGAGGTTTCTGGTTACTGTGGCGCCCCCTGGTGCAGCCCTACACACACACCCACAGGTCAGCTCAGGACACAAAGGAAGAAAGTCAGTAGCTAACAGCAACAAGGCTGAAATGGGGGTTTTCCTTGACATTAAATAATATATGTTAAAAAATCTGATTCGATTCAACACTGTCATATGTTTTGACTTCAGTTTTGCTTTGTAAGAGTTAAGATCAAATAATCTGTACACAAGTAGTACTTTCTATTGAGTGGATGGTTGAAAAGAGTTATTTAACTGTTTAAAAGTTGATTTGAGGAATGAATCTCCTTCTCCTGTGACTACAAAGAGAACAGTCTAAAGAAGGACAATAACACTGGTCTGAGGAACAAAGGAAAGATGGAGAGATCACAATCCAGTCACGTCACACGGTCAATGGTTCAGAATGTCTCTCTCCACAGATAATCTTCTGTCAGTAAAAACCTGGTTGAAGAATCTGGAAGAGTAAATGTGAGATTCAACACAATCTGACTGAAAGGTGAAGCTTACTATGCTATGACGTCTGTTACCTGCCGGTGAGTTTTTCATTGGGTTTAACGGCTAAGTTTAGGTCTCAAATGGGTAAATTTAGGGCTGGGGCTTGCGGCAGTTTAAGACTACTAGTTGGATTTTGTTGATAAATAATAATTGATACAACCACCATAGAAATGAACTGTATACCACACATGACATGATGTTTACATTGCCTGGTACAGATGAGCGTTTCAGTGAGACCAGGCTGAGAGATGAGTGTGGACTGACTCTGTACTCTACTCATGAGGGGTCATTTAATGTTTCTCAGGGGTAATGTTTGATGAATATACTGGAGTATATTATAGGACAGGACTGGGCCATATGTTTTTTCATATTTGAATTAGTGTATAAACAGTAGTTCCAAGCATGGAGCATGACACATTCTGAAGTTTAATGATGAGAAAAACTGGGCTTGACTGGGTTGACTAAGAACATTCTTGTTCGACCTAAAACATGTGCTACCACTCTGTCAGTCGAGTAAAAGTAAAACAAGCCTCAGTCTCTCATGATCTGAGAAAATATCTGCATTCACACTTCACTGCAGACACAATCTCAGATGTTTGTGCTAATAAACTATTCACAAAGCAAGAAAAACAGCTAAATGAGATTTTCATGTAAAAACTTCTGAAAAGGTTTTGCAGTGTACTTTCTATAGAGCTGTGCAACGATTGACCTTTTTAACCGCGAATAATCATATATTACACATAAAGTTCCAATAAATGGCTAGTTTGTTCTCTAAACATGTTTTTATAGTGTATTTTAGGTTCTTCATTTTGTAGAGTGTACAGTGTTTGTTTGTGTTATTTTGACGTAAATAATATTTGTGGAACCAAATTCTGAATAAATAAACTGTGTTGCATGCATATGTATCATCAGTGTTCATCAGTTTGGATCTTTTTAGGATCAGTATTTCATCTTGTTAGTCCTGTTTAAGTCCTGATAAAATCCTGGTTCAGTTCTGGGATAGTCCTGGTTAAAACCAGCTGACTGCTCATTAAATACACAGAGGAAAGTAAAAATATGTAGGTTTTAAAGTTTTCACACATCAGCGCTGATTCTCACGTGAATATTGAGTGAAGTATTAGCGTCACTCTCAGTTTGAAGTCTTTATGTTGCCGTATGGATGTGATCCTTTTGGATGATTTAAAACCTCAGACTCTCTCTGTTCTACAGCAGGACTCTCCTCCTTGTGTCTACAGCGTTAAAACATGGAACAGATGCTCTGTTTATGAGAGCGAGGGAAAGAAAAGGTTTCAGCAGCAGCAGAGCGTGGGGCTTTCAGTCATGTTTTTGGGCTGAATCACATGACCCGTGTTAACGAGACAAAAGAGTTGATAACAATTAAGCATCTGGTGCGTTTACTCGGCGATAACATGTCCAGCTCTATTTCTAACTGATAAAAATATAGTCAATTAAGACAGGGCTTCCCACACTTGTCAGACCAGGACCCCAAAACAACCATGCCAGCCACTCGCCGCGCCCACTTCAAATCTAATACTTTTCTAAAGATTTCAAGTTGTAAATCCGGTCAGAAAAGGGTTTAATCCTAATTAATTTAATAGTTTGTGGTTATTATTTGACTGACATTCATTACACCGTAGTGTTTTTATTATAAATAATTAATTAAATACAGAATAATACTTCACATCTTAAAATCATCTGGCAAATCTTAGAATTTGCTTTGTGACCCCCACTTTGGGAACCACTGAATTAAGAGACCAATGAGTGATCAATAGACTAAAATATTAACTTTATTTGAACATTTACGATGTCATTATCTAACTATTGTTGTTGCCTTTTCACTACAAACAATATACTCAATATTGTTTTGCAGATCTTCAAACAACAACAATGACACTGTTAGTACAAGTATGAAATCAGACATGAGGATTGAGATTTGATCCTTTAAGCCAGGGATGTTCAAACCTTCTTCCTTGTTGGGCTAAAATGTGCATTTTTTTCTTCAGTGGGCCAAGAGTATTTATTGAAGCATGCCGAGAGCCAAACCTAATTCTGTTCTGCATTTAAAACGAAGATTAAAGAGTCTTGTATTGACATGTTTTAGGACAGGGAGTCCCAAACTTTTTAGCCTGGGACCCTCAAAATAACCATGGAACCAACTTGGAACCATGGAACCCTCAGAACAAAATATGTATACTTTTGAAATCCTTTTAAATGAGGTGTAATTGTGTTTATTTTCATAGTGTATCGCTTTATTTGACCCAATCCTCCCAAAACTGATTAAATGCCAAGTCGTATTTGCAAAACTACATCTTGAAATTGTCTCGACCCCCAGTTTGGGAACCACTGTTTCAGGAGATCACACCTGATTTAGTGTCATTTGACAGTGTTTTTTAACATACATTTAAACAAAAAGACAGTCCTAACAAACCTGAGCACTCCTTCGTAGGCTAAATTAAACTTTGGTCTCTGACTTTATGCTAATTCCTGCACATCTGATAGTGTTGGCCTTAACTTATTTCTGCCATGCAACACAGACAATCATAAAGCCTACAAGTGAAATAAACTGTAATCTTTGCTTTGATAAAACTTGACAATGTGAGTTAAAGATGTTCAATTAAAACATTTTAGGACAAGCAGCTTTAACCTAATGTCAAATAACTACATTTTAGGCAGAATCTTACTTATGTTTATGAGTGAGTTTGTTCTTTGTAATGTGACATATGACTTCAGTATTTTAAACTCTGAGAGTTGTCTGTCCGGGTGCACGGTAGCCAAGTGGTTAGAGCTCTGGCTTCCCAATAAGGAGGTCGTGGGTTGGACTCCCGGGTCGGACCATATCAACATCTCACGATCTCTCTAGGTGGAGTTTGCATGTTCTCCCCGTGTCACCGTGGGTTTTCTCCGGTTTCCTCCCACCTCCAAAAACATGCATGTTTAGGTTAATTGGGCATCACTGTAAATGTCCCTTAGTGAGTGAATGAGAGAGTGAATGGTTGTCTGTCTAACCCTGCGGCAAGTTGGCCACTGTCCAGGATGTTCCCCGCCTAAGGCCCAAAGTCACTGGGATAGGCTCCAGTCACCCGCGACCCCTAACGGGATTAAGCGGTAGAAAATGAATGAATGAATGAATAGTTGTCTGTACTATATCATCTAAAACAGTTCTGATCACTACCACTGTCAAAGAAGGTGACTTTAACTCAGCCTTATGATCGTTTACATCGATGCAAACAACCAGAATCTGTCTAAATGATACAGAACAGACCCCGGTGCAGTGTTAGTGTGTGAGACTAAAGCCTGTCCAGTCTTTACCTTGATGGAGAGGAACTCAGAGAAGTCAGTGGTTCTTTTCTTGCAGCAGGACCAGCCCTGGAAACAAACAAATACATCTTTATTTACTGCAGCTGTAAATGTTTCACCTTCTCTAGAGTTACTTCTGCACCAGAACGTGTGCATTTCAATGAGCCGCGCGTCACATTAAGTCAGGACTGAGCAGACCGTAATGTGAATGTTTGTACCTTTAGAGCGTCGTGGAAGATGGGAACGCCGGGATGAAACTCACACGAATCTGGAGGAAAACACAATAAACATGAAAGGTCAGAGAAATGATCGATTAAAGAGAGAAACATTTGTGTAAATAGTGTTTGAGTTACAGTGAGATCGACAAGGATTTAATCAGCCTGAGAGTTTACAAGGGGTCTTACATTTTCACTGTGAGAAATGAAAAACCCACATTGTATAGTTTTTAACAATTTATTTGTAGATTTCTGACCCTCAAAGACCCATTCTGCTTTTAAAGAGTCCAGCTCTGTTCATGATTCTCCTGAAGTAGAACCTGTGTGAGGTTGTTAGTTTTCATAAAGACACTGTGACCCACACAAACAGCCCAAAGTCTGACGACCAACATGGGCCAAACCAAAGAGCTGTCAAAAGACAAGAAACAAAAGTGTAGATGGAAAGAGCTAAGGGCAACTGCCAAACTGCTTGGAGCACATTGATCCACCGCACTCCTCGTGTAGATCAATGATGCTGATCATTGATCTGCAGAACTGCAGGAGGAGTTGGTCAGTGGCTTGAAGAGAGCTGGGACCACCGTTTCTTAATACACTCAGATATCCTTATTTAAAATCCTGCATCACACAGAAGGTGCTTAAGTCAGACCATGTCCAGGCCCGGACCATCTGGAGGATCTGGAGAAGAACTGATAGAATGTCATGTGATCTGATGAGAACTCTAATTACTCCATTCGTCGGGTTTGGAGGAAGAAGAAGGATGAGTCTCGTCCCAATAATTCCAAACCTACAGTAAAGCGTAGAGGAGGAAGCATCATGCTCTGGTGTTCTTCTGCAGGAGACAGGACTACTGCTGTGTGTTAAAGAAGATAAACCAGGTCATTGTGAGAGTTCAGGCAAAAACCTCCTTCCCTCAGTCCATTATTGTTCACAATGACCTGAAGCTACAGG
Source organism: Mugilogobius chulae (assembly GCA_038363315.1). Taxonomy (NCBI): domain Eukaryota; kingdom Metazoa; phylum Chordata; class Actinopteri; order Gobiiformes; family Gobiidae; genus Mugilogobius; species Mugilogobius chulae. Next base: position 3,797,996 of record CM076404.1, read on the forward strand.
CAGGAAAACCAAGGAGTGGCTCAGTGGAAATTAAGGTTCCGGAGCGGCCCAACCAGTCTGCAGACCTAAATCTCATAGAAATGTTCGGAGAGAGAGTGACAGCGATGAAACCTGACAGATGTAGAGCTGATGTGTGCAGAGGAGGCTCAGAGTCCTGCTGCAGAGTGAGTCCACCTGTTAACAAAGGCTTCTTTACCAAATATTAGAAAACATTTGAATCAAGTGCTAAAATACTTATTCAACACATTATTTACAAAAAACAGTCAATGTGATTTCTGGATTTTTTTTTTATTATTATTATTATTTTTTTGAGATTCTGTCTCTCACCTCTCTGCCTTTGGTTTCACCAAGACGAATAAAAGACATACACATTTACATACTGCTTTAGCTTTACATTTGTCTGCAGAACCAACAGCACAGACCAAAGAAAACCCTGGAAGCCTCAGAACAGCCTCTCCTTTACCTCTGTATCCAGAGCACAGAGTCAGTGTGGACTGAATGAACACAGCCTGTTGTTGTGTTGTGACCTGTGAACATTAAACATGAAAACAGTTTATCCTGTAAACCTCCCTCAGGACGTCCCAGCAGAGCCTGAGCCCAGTGGAGCAGCTGTCCTGGGGAGGGGCTGGTCCAGAGCAGCTGCTACTGCTGACAAGTGTGTAAACTACGGCCCGGGGGCAGAATGTGGCCATCAGGAGATCAATATAAGATCATATACACACTGTAACCAGACTGTTCCATAGAGCTGGGTAATATATTGACCATATACTATTTCAAAAAGAATTGTCTAAAGATACAAATGAAGAAAGTTACATTACTGTAAATGTTCAAATAGAAGGTGATATTTTAGTTTATCATCATTGATGTCTTAATGTTACATGAAGATCTTGTTTAAGTCTGTTTTGTTCTTTAGCATGTGACCATCTGTGTTTGAGGAGGGCAGTTTGGGTCAGAGATTTGGTCAGAACATTGAGACCTTCTAGTCGACAGGTTGATTGATCGCTCGCCTCAAGTCGACTAAACTGTCTTTAGTTAACTACAGTCTGTTCACAACTGATACATTTAAATGTGTTTGAACAATTTCCGGTTAGTTATGTAAACACATGTGATATTGAGACTGTTGTCCACCACACCCAGCGAGTCTCCATAGTCTTTGGGTTTTGTGACTTTATATCTTTCTGGACCTGGAGGCTGTGTTTTGATCTCATTTATATTTTAAATCTCTGTTTCCCTGCTCTTTTTTTTAAACAATGAGACAGTTAAACATTATAATCTCTTGTTACAGAGCAGAGGTGTGTGTGTGTGTGTGTTTTATCAGTTCAATGTCAGACTGAGCACTTTACAATGATCCAAATGTCACAACTCTAGAAAACTCAACTGTAAGCTCCTGATTTAAATTCAATATAAACACACAAAAGCTTTCATTCTAACCAGACTGGCACCAGCTTGGCTCTGCTCAGCTGGACTCACACAACTGCAGGGTTAGAGTCTGTGGAAAGCCTGGGCCCTGTCTCTCTGCTGTGGTCAGTGTGTGTGACATCAGCGTTGATTTGTCCACTCACTACTGAGCTGAGGACAAACACACTCTCACACCCTCCTTTCACCTTCTCCTTGTACTTTCTCTCAGTTTGCTGTATTTGAAACGTGGCTTCACTTCAGACTAAACACACTCGTCTTCTGTCTGTTTGTTTGTTTGTTTGTTTGTTTGTTTGTTTGTTTGTTTGTTTGTTGTTGTCGTCTGTTTCTCAGTATTTAAGCTTTCATATGGAAACAGCTCAATCATCCAGTCTGCTCCTGGACTCAACCAGACCGTACAGACCTGGACTGAACCAGACCGTACAGACCTGGACTCAACCAGACTGTACAGACCTGGACCGAACCAGACCGTACAGACCTGGACTGAACCAGACCATACAGACCTGGACTGAACCAGACCGTACAGACCTGGACTGAACCAGACCGTACAGACCTGGACTGAACCAGACCAAACAGACCTGGACTCAACCAGACCGTACAGACCTGGACTCAACCAGACCGTACAGACCTGGACTCAACCAGACCGTACAGACCTGGACCGAACCAGACCGTACAGACCTGGACTCAACCGGACCGTACAGACCTGGACTCAACCGGACCGTACAGACCTGGACTCAACCAGACCGTACAGACCTGGACTCAACCAGACTGTACAGACCTGGACTGAACCAGACCGTACAACCAGACCGTACAGACCTGGACTCAACCAGACCGTACAGACCTGGACTGAACCAGACCGTACAGACCTGGACTGAACCAGACCGTACAGACCTGGACTCAACCAGACTGTACAGACGTGGACTGAACCAGACCGTACAGACCTGGACTCAACCAGACCGTACAGACCTGGACTGAACCAGACCGTACAGACCTGGACTCAACCAGACTCTGAAGGTTTTTGCATCAGGATTTATCAACATCTGATTGGCTCTGTGCACAAAATGTCAGTTGGTTTGTTTATATTCAAAACAGCTAACTTTTCTACATTTCCTGTTAGCGTTAGCATTAAGACACAAACACAGCTCTAGTAAACACACTTTTCAAAGACATTACCAGCACCTCACTGTCTGATCTTCCAACTATTTAAGAAGGAAATACAGAAGGTAGCTGTTTTGAATATGAACAAGTGAACAGACGTTGTGTGCACAGAGCCTTTTCTGAGCCTGATTTATTAAAGCCTTTTGAGTCTAAAAATAACAATCTTCTCTGTAAAACCTTTGTGTGTAATATGTCAACAAAATGAATCCATTTCAACTTCACATGTCTAACCCTAAACCAACCCAGCCTTCCAAAATCTAATCTGGGCTCAGTTTGCTTTTCTAATTACAAAACTGTTTTGTCTTGTTTGTAGATTTAGTTTTGGTTTTTACTCCAGATACAGTGGCCAACCTGGATTTCTTAATGTGTCAACATGTGTTTAAACTGGGCAATTGTTCACTTGATTTTAATATATTTTTACTGTTAGAACAACACATTCTTGGCAAATCCTATTTTCAATCAAATCTAGCTGCATTTTTGGACAAATTACATTGAGAAAATATTTGACTTTTTTTTTTTTTTTTTTGCAAAAAAATCCACTTTGCTTTTGTTCTATTGGTAAGATAAACTTAATTTAAGTATTTGTCCAGTCATTATACAGTTTAAGTTTGTCACTTTTTACAGTGTTCAGTCCTTTTAATTCTGTTTAAAACTTGCTTCGTTTTGGTTTAAATCTGGTTCAAAGTTGAGATACTGAATGTTCAGTTTTGGGTTTGTTGCTTGTTGCTGATTTGGAGGTTTTCTAGAGCAATAAAACTACACTGCAATATTAGTTATTCACTCTCTTGTCCAGTGTTTTTTGAGTCATGGCACACTTTTGTGCTTCCATTTCCAGCTGTTCAAATACAGCAGATCAAGCTTTTCAAGGCCCATGAGTCAGACAGTGTATCTATGTCACTTTTGTGGTGGAGTTGTTGCTTTTTTGTATTTTGGAGCTTGTAATGGTCCATTAAACATATCATCTATCTGCCTAGAGAAGCAACAAGCCGAGTGTACAAGTCAGATCTATGGAGAGGCAATCTTGCTCACAATAAAACTGCCTTTTTTGCATGCAAGCTATTAGAAATAGTAAAATAACATAAACAAATACATGGTAATTGTGATTAATGTTGTATCTTGGAACATTCAATGTAATTAGATCTTCAGAACATTTATTGGAAGTTACACAGATTATCTTTTCCAACAAATATTCTGTAAATTACAACTTTTACTTTCATTCCTGCTGTAAAAAGATGCTCAAACACTCCCACATGATTCACCTTTTCATTACGTCGAATTATTTCATAGATTAAATGTTGAAAACTGACAGATTTTTCAAGGCACATCTGGTTGAAAAACACTGCTCTAGTCCTGTGAATATACTTCATGTCAAAAGTGTTGACGTATTATGCAACTACTGGGCCCCGAAGCCATGATCCTGACCATTTAATGTCATTTTGTCATATGTGTTCACATAAAACACCTTATTTTTACATGACAGCATGACACGATGTCAAACTTATAATCTATATGTTTCATGTGAGTAAACCACAGCACAATGAATATATCTTATTCAAAGGTTGTATCTGATTTTTCTCGCTCTCAGTGGAATTTGAACAAAGTGAAACTGGAGAAAACCACCCAAACTCAACCAATCAGAACGCAATGAGAACTTTAATGTTTTATGTTTTGATTGAGAAAGTAAACAGCAGCCAAAGTGCTGTCATTACAAAATTCGTTTTAGTAGAAAAGAGAAAGAATACAACTAAAACGGTTTCAGCTTTAACCAGGTCTCACATACAATGCAGTGATAATGTCCCGTGTCTCACCGTGGTTGTTGGTGTGAGGGTCGAACTTGAGTCCACAGCCTCGGTTGTAGCAGTGCAGAGCCATGAGGAGTCGTAGGAAAAGTTCAAATGTCAGTCTTCGCTCCTCAAACCTGCGCTCGGCTTTAAAACGTGTGCTGGTTGCATCAGACAAAGCTCCAGAAAGCTCCAGGACACTTTGGGAAACACGCGGCCGGCCAGGAGCTGTGAATGGGCTTAAAATAGAAACGTTTGGCCCCTCTCTCTACCTCCCACCCCCATCTCTCTCTCTCACCACCACCACCCCATCTCACCCCTGCCCCTCCCCTCTCTCCCTGATCTACCTCTCTCTCCTTCTCCTTCTCCTCCTTCTCCTCACCCCCCTCTCTCTATCTCTCTACCTTCCCCTTCTCCCCCCTCTCTCTCCTCTCTCTTTCTCTCTCTCTGCGCCCCCTCTCTCTTTCCTCTCTCCCCCTCCCTCTTTCTCTCTCCCTCTCTCCACCCCCCTCTCTCTCTCTCCTCCCCTTCACTCTCTCTCCCTCCTCTCTCTCTCAACCCCCCTCTCTCTCTCCCTCTCCTGTCAACCCCCCTCTCTCTCTTCCTCTCTCTCTCTCCTCTCCCTCCCCCCTTTCTCTCTCTCTCCTCTCTTTCTCTCTCTCTTCCTCTCTCTCTCTCCTCCCCCCCTCTCTCCCTCTCTCTCTCTCCTCTCCCTCCCCCCCTTTCTCTCTCTCTCCTCTCTCTCTCTTCCTCTCTCTCTCTCTCTCTCTCCCTTCCCCTTCTCTGTCTCTCCCCCCCCTCTCTCTCTCCTCTCTCTATCTCTTCCTCTCTCTCTCTCTTCCTCTCACTCTCTCTCTCTCAACCCCCCCCCTCTCTCTCTCTCTCTCTTCCTCTCCCCCCCCCCCCCCCCTCTTTCTCTCTCTCTCCTCTCTCTCTCTCTCTCTCTCAACCCCCCCCCCCCCTCTCTCTCTCAACCCCCCCCCCCCTCTCTCTCTCTCTCAGCTGTCAGGACTTATCTGGTGTCACGGTGGCGTCACATAAAGAGACACAGCACAGATACAGCTCAGGTCATTCAAACACACTCAGACCAGGAGACACACTTTTCTCTTTTCCCTGGGCTGTATTTGTTGGAGAAAGTATCTCTGAAGCTGAGGCTTGTGGTGACTCAATGAAAACAAGCTCTGCACAAAAAACATCAGAGTTTTTTTTAAGTTCATCTACATTTATGAAATTTCATCTTTTGGCCACAGCAGTTTGTCAAAATCTCGTCAGATCTCAGAAGCTAAGAAAGATAGGGTCTGGTCAGTACTTGGATGGGAGACAGCTGTACACGAGTCACAGTGAGACGACATGAGTGGACTGTCAGTGTCTGTTTCCCTGGGTGAGTGGAGCTGTGATTGTAGTGTGCTTTGAGGGCTTTTTATAAACAGACCATTTACCATTTTAGCAATTTTACTTTAACCATTGAAAATGAAAAAAATAAGAAAATGTTTTTTTATTTTGAGGTAAACCTGTCCTATTTTAAGTGAAATAACTTGCCAGTGCAGTAAGCTCATGTGACTAACCTCTTTGTTTTGAGCAGTTCTCTTGAGAAGATTTTGAAGTAAATCTTTTCTTGATTCAAGTAACTATGTCTTAAAACAGATACAATTTTGCTTCAAATAAGTTTGTATCTGTAGATAAGTTAAATCAGGAGAGAATATCTAAAACAGGTCAAATAATTTGAGTAAGACTGGGTCTTTATAAGTGGAAAAAATGAGTTTTTTAAGCTTAATTCAAGTGATTTTTTCAAAGTTGTCCTGTCCTCTGTTCCAGACTCTCCTCTGACACACTTCTGTCATGTACATGTGCTACTCGTTCATTTGTTTAGGAAACTGTGCATCCGTTTTGAGTAAAGTGCACTGAAAAAAATATTGATTCTGGGCCTCACTGAAGGAAGCATTTTTTTTTAATTTTTATTATTCAGATTCAATCATTTTTGATTGTTATTCAAATCTACACATACAGACTAATAATGACACCAACAGTTGTATTGTATTTTAAAACTTACACCAAACACTTGTGTAAATGCAAAGATCTACTTATTACACCTGCTCCAGAACACAGGACCAAACATCTCAGTGCAGCTTATCAAAGCCTGGTCCTGTCAGGTCTCAGACGCTAAGCATGTTTGGCCTGAGCAGTAGTTGGATGGGAGACCGCTGGAGAAAACTCAAGTACCACAGTGACATGAACAGAGGAGATACTTATACATAATGATTACTTATCATTATAAAGTATGACCAATCTAGTTTTTTAGATTGGAAGTAAACATTTTATTTAAATTTTAGATACAAAATTTATATGAATTTAATTATATTATTCTCTGCAATATTGCATCATGGAATAACTGAGTAAATTAGTTTTTTTTTTCAGTCTGTCTTTGCATTTTGGTGTTTTTTCTTTATTTAAATCTAAATACTTATTATTTACTTACAATTTCTTCATAATTTGTATCTTGACGGCAGGAAAACTATAAATAAAACATTTACCACAAGTTCTACCACTCCAAACACTCCAAACTCAAATCTGTCTTACTATCCCAATTGTATTAAGTCACAAAGATAAGTAAATACCACATGCAGAACATCTCAAAATAAATAAAACCACAGATTCCAGACGGTTTAGGAATGGAAAATGACTTTTATTTCTTCCCCAAAACAATCCCAGAGATAAACAAAGATCTGACAGAAAATACAAAGCTTTTGATTCTTGTTTGAGTCCGAAACCTGCTTCAAATAAATACACACATTTACAAAGAGGAGGACCAATCACAGCCCGTCTGGCATCCAAACCCCGCCCCCAAACCCAACAACTGATATACTGCATCGTGAGTAGGAAAAAGGATGATTTGACTGTAATATTTACACCAGACTGAGGCAGCGTCCCAGGGTTTTACAAAAATAAAGGTCTGCACAAAGAAAATGTGAAAGTTTTGCTACAAGATTTTTGCTAAAACATTCTCTCCGAGCAGGAGAAGAAACGGAAATATTTGTAAGAAAAACAAAGCAAAACTAGAGCGTGTACGAGTTTTTCTTTTGATTTATAATGATTTAAATGTTCAGCCCAATCGCCTTGAAATCAGTGACTCAAACTGAAAGGTAAACATTTTGATCTTCCATCTCTATAGAAAACACTTTGAAACCTAAAATGTGCATTCAATTGTATAATAAATAGAATTCAATGCATATGATTTGTTCACTAGCATCAACCAGAAGCTACATTTGTCCACATTTCCAGTCGTGTGAAGAACGTAGGACACTCCACGAAAGCATCTGGGTTTGAGAATACGTCATCTGAGGATATTTCATCAGTCCAAACAACTGGACACCCTAACCCTAACCCTCCTTCACACCTTTGTGTGTCACGCTGTACTGGTCTAATTCATTTCTATGGTGGATGTAACAATGTGAAATCATTTAAGAACATGAACATAACCCTAACAATCATTTTAACCACAATCTTAATTTACCTATTTTGGTAACTTCAGACCTGAATTTAGCCCAAATCAAACTTCTTGTGTGTCTTTAGCAAAAACACGTGTCTATAGAACGCCAAGAAAAGAGTGTGTCTACTCTACGCTCACGAATCAAATCAACGCTGTGTCATAGACTCACCAGAAAAGGAAGAAGCGTTATGACACAATAGTTACTTGGCTTGTGTCCTCTGCATTTGATCATCCTTCAAGTCTCTGGGGCTTCTCCTCAGGAGCATTCATTCTTCTAAAGAACTTTGTTCTTACGCCTTGATCTGATTGTCATCCCTCTATCTATTCTTCCACAGTTATTTGAGTGAAATCGTGGAGGCAGCCGTCTGAGCAGGGAGGCCCAGACTTCCTGTCCACACACACCTCCTCCAGCTCTCCTGGGGGAATCCTGAGGCGTTCAAAGACATAATCCATTGTGTCCTGGGTCTTTTCTAAGGTGTTCTCCAAATGGGACATGCCTGGAACACTTCCCCAGGAAGGCTTTGTCCAGGAGGCAACCAGAACACAAGCCTGAACCACCTCAGCTTTGGAGGAGCAGAACAGTTCCTCCCTTGTGTCTGAGCTCATCCTGTCTCTAAGGGAACATCCAGCCACCCTGCAGTTATATCGACCAGTTATATCTTTTGGTCATTACCCAAAGCTCATGACCACAGATGAGGTTTGACTCATCGGGCAGATAGGACGACCTCATCACTACTGACGCTGCACTGATCCACCTCTCAATCTCACAAGACCCTGAGATACCTGAACTCCTCCACCTGGAGACAACAAAGCACCTGTTTCTGGTCTAGAACTGTGGCCTGGGATTCAGAGGAGCTGATGTTATTTTTATTTTGTTCAAAATGAGAATAAATATCCATATTTTAAAAAACTACACAAGCTATCATGGGATGTCCTCATTCTTTCACACGACAAGAGAAGTTGAAAGCTACACTTAGCAGTCTTTAGATGTAGAAAAAATAGATTAGCCTCAAGAAAAGCTGGATTTCAGAAGTGAACGTAACAATCCACAGTCCAGAGCATTCTGTGTCGTAAAACAAAAAGCAAAATGGCGGCTACAGCGAAACAGCAAAGGACAGAGACCAGTTGAGTTCACAGAGTCACGAGACGTTTGGGAGAGAAGGGGAACTACGGGGACTACGGGGAGCAGAGAGGGACAAAACACAAGACGTCCAGAGAAAAGAGTTCTGTATGTACACAGGCTGAAGCAGTTTTTACACAACTATACACCGAGTTAGAGCAGCTACAGGAGCAGAGCGAGCAGACATGTCCAAGAGCGTGGCGCTACACAGGGATGTCCAGGCCACGTTTGGAAAAGTGACCATCAATCTGACAAGTTGTAGTGGTTATTGAAGTTATTTATTTATCTATAAGTATTGTGACTCTACTACCCTTTGTGTCCTGAGAACTAACCCCCAAATATAGTGCCCCTGACTCCAGGTTTATGGTAAACAGGTGGTTTTCCAGGTAATACAGATGAATGTTTTCATGAGCGTTATGCCCCACAAGCTTCCCAAATCATTTAAAATGGACTACATTTTGAAGTTTTTTTTTTTGGTAACATTGAACTTTTCATCCTTCTAACATCTGAAACGTTTTGAGGCCAGGGAAACCTTCAGTCAATCAAGGACCCAGACTCAATCTCTCCAATGACGTGACCGTGACATTTTTAAAGTTGGGCTAACTAACTTTTTCACTTGTAAATGATTAAACTTCTCAGACTCAAACGTCTCTGATAAATGCAGCGCTACGTGAAAAAATGAGACCACTGAGTTCTGTCTGACCTGAATAGTAAAGAATTTGTATTTGTGTAGCTGAATGCTGCTCTCTGAGGTGGTACAACCAAAATGAACACATGTCGAAATGAACCATGTGTAGAAGGATTTATGAGAGGAAGATGTCCGATTTAAAAGCATCTGAAAGAAGATCAGGTTTAAAACCAAATTTGGATAAAACACACTTTGTTTTCTTTCATTTGGTATTTTCATCAAAAGATTTGTGCCTTTGAGAGAATATCTACTGTCTGTACAAACTGAGCTGAAGATTCAGTCATGTTTAATCAAAATGGATGAATTGATGAATATGGGAGATAAAATCAGGATTATATATATATTTCTCACATCGCCCAGACTTTTATATTTAATTATACACAACTGTATTATTCAAGTAATAATCCATGTTGGGGGATCTTCCAAGACTCCGAAGGGTTCATAGAACCCAATTTGAGAACCACTACATTGTTCCTGTCTTTTAAACCAGCTCTAAACCTTTACTTTGGCATTTTTGTGTTAAAACTTAAAGAGTGTAATAGATCTATTGAGTTAGAGCATCACAGATCAGAGACATTCAGAACAGTGTTTTCTGAGGCTCAGAGGGGAAAGAATAGTATCTCACAGACACAAGTCCATGAGTTTGTGATGAGGAAGTCATGTTAGGACAAAACTCCTAATACGTGTTATTAAAGTGGTCACGTGGCACTTTTCTTGGCATTTGACCAGTTGTTAACTGGTTTAAAGAGTTTGTAGAAGTATTCATTAAACGCTCCAACAGACCAAACTCTTGTCCAAATGCACCTGGACATCCCTGTTTACAACATAAATGACTAATTGAAAACTTCCAAAATGACATTTCCAACGTCTTTTCCAGAGAAGTTTGGCGGCAGGAGTCAGTCAGTGCAAATCGTTAGCATGTGCATTTAGCAAACATTTACAAAAACAAAAAGCACATTTGTGTCAAGTTCATTTGGCTCGAGTTTTGACACATTTGACCTTAGAAAAAGCCCTGTGTAACAAATATCAACATCAGGATGGACAACACTGTTCTTTAGAAAGTTGGCATCAAATTTACAACAAAAACAACTGATCAAGTTCAAACAGTAAAGTGTCAAAGGCACTGAACCCGATGTAGTCATTTTAAATGTGAACAAACCTTCCACACAAATCTTACTATTCACACTTTTAAAGCCAATAACCACAGTTAACCAGATACTCTTCCTGGACTTAAAGAACGCTGTATAGGTTGTGTTCACAGTGTTACTAAATGAGTCTGGTTTAAAGTGAGCTGGGACCTAAAGCGTCCAGGTCAGCGCATGTTAAAGTGTAGGACAGACTGTTGATATTCTGTACAAAAACTCTAGGTTAGGTTATTTCAATCATACAGTTGACTGTATTTTAGTAGGTTTGGGAGGTTTTAGAGACGGCCTCTGGGCTCCAGAGCATTGCTTCAGCAAATGGCTCAGAGTGGGTCTGGTCACCACTCTGGAGCTTTGTCTGTGTGAAGCAGCTAAAACAAAGGAGCCGATTGGTCGTCTGTCATTTAGACCAAAATCTAACTTCACTCTCTTCACATTAAAATCATATTTTGTTTCGCTCATTATTTCTGCAGAAATCCACCTTGTTTTTCAGTTCACGTGATTTTTTCTTCTTTGTAAGCAGCCATGTTGGTTTTCGGGATGTGTGTCCCTGATTGGCTAATTAATCTGTCAATCACGCCCACTGAAACTGAACTCATATACTATATAAAATATATATTTTTATATATCGTCTGGATTTTCCAAGCAAAGGAGTTTGAGATCCCTGGTTTAAATGCGTTTTTGTAAAACAAGATGTATGGGTTTAGTTATCTGCAGAATTTGTGAAATAAATATTTTTAGATATCTCAAGGAAAACTGTAATATTTAGTATATGACATCATTGAGTTCTCGAAAGTGAAACCAACCTATTAGACGTAAATGGGACACTGAAGTCTTTTTCACCCAAATGGTCTGCGCTGGTTTCTTCACGTGGACGTCTGTACTTTCTATTCAGCTGCTTTTGCATCATTTCAACCACATGGCCCTGCTTTAGGAGGCAAAGTAAGACATTCTGAGCTAAATATTTTCTATTTCATGAAGTCTTATTTTGATGTCTAGTTTGACCATTCTGAATATTTTTACTTAAAATAAAAAAAAAAATCAAACTTTGACAAATCAGAATCAGAAAGGCGGGGGAAGGCGAGAGCAGCAGTTTAATCTCTCTTCCTATTTTCAAACACTTTCCAAAAACTGCAGACGTTCACTTCGGGTCCAGCGCCTTTAGTTTGACACAAGTGAAGTAAAGATTGGCCAAAGGAACAAGTTCACGTTCCAACATTAGATTGGATGATAAAGTGTGTTCCAACAAAATCTGAATCAAATGAGTTGCTTAGGCTGTGGGAAAAGCCAGGCATTTGAATCAGACGAGAACAGGATCGGCAGGCGGTGCTAGCGTTAGCGTTAGCATTTAGCTCACAGCCGCTGTTAGCTTTGTTGGATTTACTCACAAACTTCATTGTTTAATCACTTTATTCTTAATGTTCTGTATTTGGCACAATGTTTCTCCTTTAGACTTTGTTTGCAGATGTGAGTTTTGTTTTTGTTTGTCTGATTTAAATGCCCAGACCTTTCTAGTCCATGCAAGTTAGCGAAAAGAAAAGAATCTCCACAGCCTGATTAAAAAAAAAAAGTTCTTGATTTAAATTTTGTATATATAACAACAGCTGGAGGCCTGGACTTTCAGTAACATTTCTGGGAGTAAAAAGATGCTAATTTAGAGCTACAAAAACAACATTAGCTTGGTGTGGAAAACCCAAGGCTAGAAAACATTGCTTTTATCAACAACACGTTTGATTTGAAGCCGCTGAGGAGGAGAAAGTAGAATGTTTGTGTGAACGGGATCGGGATGAAGGAGGAGGACGGAGGTTTGATGGAAAACAACGGGTCCTGGCGAGCTACGGGAAGCCGCGCAGGACAAATAGCACCATTGTAAAATAAAGCTAATTCTGTAGCATGCTTCTTACCACGCACAAGAGCCGTTTTTCTCTTCTTCAATAGACACATTTAAGTGAAGCCAGGTGATGGAAATGTTCAAAACTAATGACTAATATTTGAAGTTGAAAGTGTTATTTTGACGTCCACCCTGAATCTGTTTTATCATTATTACAGAACAGTTTTAATCAGGTTTTGAGAAACAGAAATGTTTGAGGATTGCTAAAGTATATTGAACAAAACTAGAAAATCTTGAGCTACTAGAATAAACTTGGAACTTTTTGAGATGAAACTCGTCGTTTTATGAGAATAATGTCAAAGCTGTAAATCTTTGTAATTGTTCAAGAAAAAATGAGAATAAATACAAGGAAAAAGTTGCATTTTTCTGAAAATGTTGAAGTCATAAAAAGTTGCAATTTTTGGAGATTGAATTTTTACAAGATTAAGCTCGTACGAGAAGAGATAATGACACATGTTACATAACATTTTGATAAATGTTTTATGTGCTTTATGTTTGAGTCTTGAACCAACAAAAGTGAAGTACTTGTCTACGTCCTTTACACAGGTACTGAAAACACAGTGTGTAAGTCAGTGGAGATTTTGGCCTTTTGATTCGATCGCTGCATACTTCGATTGATTTTCAAAGTTTTCAAACAATTTTCCAACTCTAGTTAAAACCAAAACAAACATGGCCTTACAGAAGGGGATCAATACATTTTTGGACGGAAAAGATGTTTGTGTTTTTCTCTCGGTGGTATTCAACAAAACACGTGACTTTGACCAATCAGATTTACACATTGCCATAAAGTTCTGTTTTTTGTTTTTTTCCTGATTGCTTTTAGTGACAGTCATTCATTACACATTGATCATATGTAACACATTTTGTAAAGCTTTATTAAGTTTAATTTTGAAAAAGCAACTTTTTATATCTTAAGAGTTCTCGGAAAAATATGACTTTGTTTTCTATTTTGACGTTTTTGTTGTAAAATATGTATATTTTATATAAAGCTTTGACTTTTTTCTTATTATTACATTCTTATTTAATTATTAGCTTCATCTCAAAATGTTTACTCTCATTACACAATTTTTCTTTTTTATTGCAATAATGAGGATTTGGTAAACAAATGGGCTGTGTGCACGGAATTTCAGTTGGCTTGCGATTGTTCAAAAATGCTAACATCTGTACATACAACCATTTCCTGTTAGCGTTAGCATTTAGACACAAAAATGTCTCTTTTTAAACACACAAGTGTCTCTGGTGAAATCTTCCTCTGATATGTAAAGTCTTTAACATGTTTTCTGTAACATTCACCACAACTGTCTGATCTAAAGAGGATTGATTTGGTTTAAACTGATGGAGTGAAAACCTCATTGAAAAGCATTGCACAGGAAGTGGTTGTGTGTACAGGATGTAGCCATTTTGAACGTACGCAAGACAACTCCACTGAGCCAGGATTGTCCACACTGAGGACGTATTCAGGTATATTTGAATAAAAACAACTGACCCAGTCATTCTAGAATTTCACCAGCCAAACAAACTTTTATGCTGACAATAACTGCGTTTCCACCCATATAAAATGCGCATATTGTCGAAATTCGCATAAGTAAAGCGAATAAAAAAGGCGAATTAATCTCCGTTTCCATCAAAGCGCATATCTGGGTGTTGTTATGGCAACATGAGCTGTCATAACACCGCTGATCCTGCAGATGGCGCTACGTGCACAGTCTGTTTGGTTTCACTTTTTTCACAGCCGCAGATTCTTTATTATTAAGTTGTTAGCGGCAGTCTGCTCCGTCTTCTGCAAACTTTAGCCGGTTATCACTTTATTAATGCGATGGATCTGTTTAGAGCCAAAATAAAAGGCTGCTGTCTTTGTTTTTAACACAAATCCTCCGCTGTGGAAAGGACGAGCTCTGAATCACTGCAGTGTTGGACAACCATAAACTTTCATGGAGTTTTTTGATCAAACAGCGCAGTGTTTCTCCGGGTTAGTTTTGATCGGCGGACCTCAGCAAACGTGCTGTTTTTGTAACGGTGCAGTTTGCGTGTCTGCAGCCTTTTGGACATAACAACTTCGTCTGTATGGATTATTTTGGATTTATTTATCACCCAAGTCCCTCCTCCAGAGCAGCTGCAGCAGGTATGTAACCCAGGGGTCCCGTGGGTTTTAATTCGCCTCATGAGTTAATGCGAATAACTGCGTTTCCAGCTTTCAAAATTCGCTTCAGCCGTTATGCGCATAAAACAAAATCCACCTCAAGAGAGCGTATAAACTTTTATGCGCATTAGGGATTCTAAATGCGATATTTGCCGTTTCCACCTCTCAGGACGTTTTCGATTATTCTTAATGCGCATTAAAAACAAGGGGGTGGAAACGCAGTTAATGATAATTACAATCAACTTAGTCTTTTTTTTGTGTGTGTGTGTCTTTTTTTTTACCCCAAACATAGACCTGCCAAAAAGTTTTGGATGTTTGGATGTTTTCCCAGTGGAAAAAAACAAAAAACTAAACTGTATAAAATGGATGTCTTGGGCTTGCATCTCTCAAAAACTGACTTTTTTATGTCTTGGAGTTGTGCCTAATCTTGTTTGTTTCCATAGAAATTCTGTTGCTTTAGCTCAAATATTCTATAATATGGCATAAAACTGATGTATCAGGATGGAGATTGTGCCAATCTAGTTGTATCTTTCTATTTCAGTGGGATCATGCAGTTGATTTTCTAAAAGTTCCAGATGTGTCACTTTAAATCCAATCCAGTCTGTTTCTCTTTTGACAGACTTCTAAACCCATAGCGCTGTACTTTTACTTTGAGGAAAACATAAAGTCTAATAAGTTGTTCCAGTATAAGCCCTCCTCCTCCTTCACTTCCCATCATGCATCAGTCCTCAGACACTTCCTGTGGCCTGCTTCTGTTCGTCTCTCCATCTGTCTCCAAGTGTCCTCCTTTCATTCTTTCTTCCTTCCTCTGCTTGTTGACTTGTTTACGTGTCGTTGCGTTTGGCGCCCGGCTCGCCTCCTCCTCCTCTTCCTCCTCCTCCTCTTCCTCCTCCTCCTCTTCTACGTTTGGATTTACATAAACTGCATCTGAAAAAGACAACATTTGTTAGTCTGGGATTTCAGCAGCTGTTCAGTGAAGTCAACTCTACTGGAAGTCAAACGAAAGAGGTTTTTGGCAGAAGTCCTGGTTATTGTGCTAAAAAGTCCTGGTTTAGTCCTGAGTTAGACCTAACTTAAAACATGGGGAAGAACTCAAGAAAGTGCATTTTACAACTAACACATCATGAGTCCTCTCACAGTTGTATTTGGATTGATTCCTGCATGTTTGAGTCATCTTGTATTGTCCTGCATTCTGGGTTCTCTGGTTCATATCTAGGCTCCCGGGACAGAAGCAAAAGGGTTTGTGGTTCTCTGTGACAAGAGCAAAAGTGTTTATGGCAGGACTATTCAACAAATCGGCCCCCCAGAGATTTAATCTGGCCCTCAACCCATTTTCCAAACATTACAAAAAGATACTGCTTTACAGTTTAAAGGAGACCTATTGTGTTTTTTCCAACAATTTAGTAAGAAACTAGAACATGCACAGATCAGTAACTGATCTTATGTTCATTGTAAAACACAAAATTGATCTAAAACAACTTGAAATTAGAAACAGCTCTACTGACTTCCTGTTCAAAACTGCAGATCTGATAAGCCTCTTTATTTTAAAATCTAACGCAAGAAGCAACAAATTTGAAATAACTACTTATTATTGTTGGAAAGTGACTATGGGACAGTTTTGAACCATATATGAGAATTAATCTTTTGAATTATAAAAAGTAAATACAGACCAGTGGGAGGGGATAGGTGGTAGGTGAGAACAGGGATTTCTGAGCACTTAAGATTATTCATGTATAAATCAATTCAAATAGAACTTTGAGTAAACTAATGGTGAAGAGAGACCATTATAACAAGGTTAAAAACTTAGAAAAGTGAATTTGACATAATAGGTCTCCTTTAAAACTGGGCTACTATGCCTTGATTTGATCTATTTTAGTTCTGGTTTACTCCTGCTTTAGACCTTGTTAGGTCCTTGTTTAGTCCTGGTTTAATCCTGCTTTAGACCTTGTTAGGTCCTAGTTTAGTCCTGGTTTAATCCTGCTTTAGACCTTGTTAGGTCCTAGTTTAGTCCTGGTTTAATCCTGCTTTAGACCTTGTTAGGTCCTAGTTTAGTCCTGGTTTAATCCTGCTTTAGACCTTGTTAGGTCCTAGTTTAGTCCTGGTTTAATCCTGCTTTAGACCTTGTTAGGTCCTAGTTTAGTCCTGGTTTAATCCTGCTTTAGACCTTGTTAGGTCCTAGTTTAGTTCTGGTTTACTCCTGCTTTAGACCTTGTTAGGTCCTATTTTAGTCCTGGTTTAATCCTGCTTTAGACCATGTTAGGTCCTAGTTTAGTCCTGGTTTAATCCTGCTTTAGACCTTGTTAGGTCCTAGTTTAGTCCTGGTTTAATCCTGCTTTAGACCTTGTTAGGTCCTAGTTTAGTTCTGGTTTAATCCTGCTTTAGACCTTGTTAGGTCCTAGTTTAGTCCTGGTTTAATCCTGCTTTAGACCTTGTTAGGTCCTAGTTTAGTCCTGGTTTAATCCTGCTTTAGACCTTGTTAGGTCCTAGTTTAGTTCTGGTTTACTCCTGCTTTAGACCTTGTTAGGTCCTAGTTTAGTCCTGGTTTAATCCTGCTTTAGACCATGTTAGGTCCTAGTTTAGTTCTGGTTTAATCCTGCTTTAGACCTTGTTAGGTCCTAGTTTAGTCCTGGTTTAATCCTGCTTTAGACCATGTTAGGTCCTAGTTTAGTTCTGGTTTAATCCTGCTTTAGACCTTGTTAGGTCCTAGTTTAGTCCTGGTTTAATCCTGCTTTAGACCTTGTTAGGTCCTAGTTTAGTTCTGGTTTAATCCTGCTTTAGACCTTGTTAGGTCCTAGTTTAGTCCTGGTTTAATCCTGCTTTAGACCATGTTAGGTCCTAGTTTAGTTCTGGTTTAATCCTGCTTTAGACCATGTTAGGTCCTAGTTTAGTTCTGATTTAATCCTGCTTTAGACCTTGTTAGGTCCTAGTTTAGTCCTGGTTTAATCCTGCTTTAGACCTTGTTAGGTCCTAGTTTAGTTCTGGTTTAATCCTGCTTTAGACCTTGTTAGGTCCTAGTTTAGTCCTGGTTTAATCCTGCTTTAGACCTTGTTAGGTCCTAGTTTAGTTCTGGTTTACTCCTGCTTTAGACCTTGTTAGGTCCTAGTTTAGTCCTGGTTTAATCCTGCTTTAGACCTTGTTAGGTCCTAGTTTAGTCCTGGTTTAATCCTGCTTTAGACCTTGTTAGGTCCTAGTTTAGTCCTGGTTTAATCCTGCTTTAGACCTTGTTAGGTCCTTGTTTAGTCCTGGTTTAATCCTGCTTTAGACCTTGTTAGGTCCTAGTTTAGTCCTGGTTTAATCCTGCTTTAGACCTTGTTAGGTCCTTGTTTAGTCCTGGTTTAATCCTGCTTTAGACCTTGTTAGGTCCTAGTTTAGTTCTGGTTTAATCCTGCTTTAGACCTTGTTAGGTCCTAGTTTAGTCCTGGTTTAATCCTGCTTTAGACCTTGTTAGGTCCTTGTTTAGTCCTGGTTTAATGCTAAGATTTTCTTAGTACTGATCTGGTCCTTGTTTAATTGTGGTTCGACACTGTTTTAGAAGTTTTGTAGAACATTAAAATTCAAACATGGTGTTATTTTCATTACTGAAACAGATATAGTGCTGTGAATATTTGGTGTAACCCTAAATTTAGTCAAAAATGGTTTTGTGCAACTATCCTGCCCAGAGGCCATGATCTTCGGTCAAATTTGGCCCTCGAGAAACCTTAGTTATAGCCCTGGTTTATGGTTTTCTAAGACAGGAGCAAAAGGTTTTGATGTTCCTGGGACAGGAGCAAGAAGCGTTTGTGATTCTCTGGTTCATACTTGGGCTCCCTGGACAAGAGAAAGGATTTGTCATTCTCGGAAAAGGAACAAAAGGATTTGATGTTTTCTGGGACATGAGCAAAAGGGTTTGTGGTTCTCTGGTTCGTACCTGGGCTCCCGGGACAGGAGCAAAAGGGTTTGTGGTTCTCTGGTTCGTACCTGGGCTCCTGGGACAGGAGCAAAAGGGTTTGTGGTTCTCTGGTTCGTACCTGGGCTCCCGGGACAGGAGCAAAAGGGTTTGTGGTTCGGAGCACAGGCTGGTTGTACATCATTGGCTGAGGCGCCATCACCGGGACTCCGCCCATCTGACCCATCTGAGGAGGAACCTGAGCACACAAAAGGATATGTATCATACAAACATAGAGTTTGTACATCTGCTACACATCTATACTGACCATTCCATAGACAGGCACTTGAGGTGTGGTCATGGGGAACGGCACAGGAGCTGGAGCCTGAGGAAACACACATAACATGGTTAGAAAATGAGATCCTAAACCTTATCTGACCTAAACATGACTTTGTCCTCAGAAGTTCAATCATATTACAATGAAATGCTTCAGCACAATGTTGTCAGTTGATTCCATCCTCGTTTTGTCATAAACAGTTCTAATCCTGTTTCCGTTTGAGCTATTTGCTTGGTGTTAGCCTGTTAGCGTGTTAGCGGTGATGAAGTGTGTCTAAGCTAGCAGCCAAACAGCGCAGCGTGCAGCAGAGGTACTTAGCAGCCTCCCACTGGGACGTATCATTAGCCCCGAGCTGCTAAAACACCAGAGACAGACAGTGTTTGGAAATTAAATCAACTTCACCTCGACAGGCAATTTGTTTAGCTCCCACGCACTGATGTCAATGAGACGGACACGTTTTAGCTCACTTCACATGTCTGTCAGTTTGTAGATTTGTCCGGGAGGAAAAGTTTAATGGTGGGAATTAAAGAACATATAAACTGCATTTCCTCTCTTTCAAAATGGTGTTAAATAATGGATAATTAAGAGTTTGATTGAACTTTGCCTGCTATGCAGCTGCTGTAAGTCTGGGTGATTTATGGACTTAAAGGCGACATTTAATGCAAAATCTACTTTTTTCCTATTCTAAAATGGCTTCCTCATCAAAAGTTTTGTCTGTGAGATCCATGGATGTATTCTATTATCTGGATTGGACTCCGCCCCCTCTTCCCCGGTGCGATGTGGCCGCTCCGCGGTACTACAGCGGTTGGACCCAAGAAAAATGTCCCCATAGACCGTCAATGCATTTTTTTGTCACTTCAAACTGTCCGTGCTCTGCGGACACGGCTCCTACAGCTTAACTAAGGTCATACCTGTTTGTCAAAGCCTGATCTCGTCAGATCTCAGAAGCTAAGCAAGAAAGGGCCTGGTTAGTACTTGGATGTGAGACCGTTAGAACACCAGGAGCCACAGTGGGACGACAGGAGTAGATTGTTGTTGTGTCCTTGGGCAAGACACTTAACCCACACTGCTTCAGTGTCTGTTACACTGGGTGAGTGGATGCTAGATTGTAAAGCGCTTTGAGTGCCTGGAAAGAATCTTGAAGGTATTTCTCTCTAGTTTCACAACATAAACTTTAAAATTTTTTCGATGCCCCAAACGGTGGGGGGCATCGTTTAGCCTAGCTTACCGTTTAGCCTAGCTTACCGCTCTGCCTGCGCTACCCCCCGCTCCTCCGCCGCTCTCCCCCCGCTCAGGCTTCCATCGCTCTGATTGGTCAGTCAGAACTGATCACGCTGTCACTTTTCTGACGTCATGGTAGTAGGAGGCGCTAGCCCGTATTCAGGAAAGAGTAAGGTAAAAATCTTTTCCGGCGTCAATGCGCCACTGAGCAGAAGCCATTGAAAACAACTCATCTTCCACTTCTAATTCTACTTCCATGGTGAGATCTTGCGTTCCGTCAAAACACCATTCTGAAAGTTCTTGATCTGTGATGTCATAGATTTATTTCTTTTTCAGTCATTAGATAGAGATCTTACTCAATTCCTGATGTGGGAAGTGCTTTACTACACAGTTTAGATTGGTTCGGGTGTATGAGATCACAAAGTTGGTACTCAGGAGCATGTTTGAAGAAGCAAAACAACACAATAAATTCATCATCTTTGTCTTTTTAAAAACTACCAATGACATCACAGATCGGAGACATTCAGAGCAGTGTTTTCTGAGGCTCAGAAAGGAAAGACTAGTCTCTCCAGTTGTGTTTGTGAAGAGGATATGATGTTATACACTGTTCAAAAGGCCTCAGCCTGGTCTTATCTAAATCATTACAGTCTCTACAACCTATCATGACCAGAATTACCCTCAAACTAGTGCAAACGGCAGCTTTACTGCTCTGAATCACAACATTCTCTTTTTGTTTTTTTTTTCAAAGTACAATAATCTTAATAGTAAAAAGTGCCTCATGCTCCCCATCTGGCCCTAGAACATGAAACCAACCTATTACTGCCTTGTAAAGCACTTTGAATTGTGCTGTACAAATACATTTGCCTTGCCTAAGGCCAATGCCCTCGCATCCACACACAGACTGCTGCCAGAGGATTTTTTCAACAAGCTGTGGTTGTAATGAGACAGAGAAATGATGGGATTGCCTGAAAGGTTCTTATATTTGATACAAACAGCTAACTAAGATGTTTTGTGAATCACAGAAGAAGAAACTACAGGTTTTAAAACGCGCCGTTAGTCCAAAATCAACAAAGCAGTATGGAGGCACATGGAGGTCTGCTCAGGTGGCCCTCCCTCACTTCACTTTTTGAATATTACAAGAATGTATTTCAATCATTTTCAAAAACAAAAATAATGTTTGTAGATTTAATTCTGGCTGAATACTCCGGGAAAAGGGGCCATATTAAATGTTTTATTGTGTCAATAAGAAAAAGAAAATTGCCACATGGATCTAGCGCGTTGTTCTTGTTTCACTTCCAGTTGCATTCTGAAGAGTAAATACTGTATTTTTCATATCTTAGCGACAAACCTATTTTCTCTTGTTCTGTTGGCAAATCTTGTTTTGTGACAGTTTCAAGTGTCAGTGTAAACCTTAGACTTAATTTGGTCTTATTTCAGTCCTGGTTTAGCTCTGCTTTAGACCTAAGAATGCTTTTCCAAGGAAATACAAATGCTGAACGTGTTCCACTGTGGAGTCCCGCCTTCTCTATTGTTCCTGAGCCAATGAATCAGGAACAGAAAGTTTGATTGACGAGCTAACAGGCCAATAGAAAACAAGGCAGCCTGTTCCATCAAAAGGTCAGAGTTTTACTGGCCTCAGCGTGTCCACACTTTGTCTATATTTTCAACATCATTTTACTGTTTACCATAAGCACAAGGCAAATCTATCCAACTCATTTTGACAAAGTTGAAAATCCCTCACACAACCTTTAATCCAGATGCATGAGTCAGTGCATGAGTTTGTGTGAATAACTGCTCTAAATCTGAAGTTGTGGAGAGAATAACTGGGCTTAAAATCATCCAAAACACATGGTGATCAAAAGGCTGCAGATAAAAATGACTAGGTTCACTTTGTACTTGCAACATCTGAAGAAAACATCTGGCATTCCAAAGTTATCTTACTCTTAAAATCTTGAACCTCACAAGAGTTTGAAAACTTAAGCAATGACTGAAATACAAAACACCAAAGGCTTCTTGATAAATGGACGATAAAATACAGAAAAGTTTCATTCCAAGTGCTATAAATGTGACATCTTTTCATTTGGCCCTGGACTAACAGTTTCCGTTTTGCATTCTAAACTCCCAATCACGGCGTTTCTGTTCAAATGATCCTGCTTTGTTTGCACCGGGTGCCGAAAAATGTCTTCTAATTACTCACAAGTCTGCTGGTTTCCCCGCAGCAGAGCCATAACTGCCTCTGTGGATGAACCATGGCTCTAATCAGGACTATACATCACACTTTCTGCTTTGTTAAGTCTTTCTGAACGATTTGGGAGCATTAGCCAAGGGATTTCACTTTTCAGAACAGAATACATGAATGCTGACTCAAGTAAATCAGTCATCATTTCAAAACATGGCAATGCAAACAGTACTTAATGGTAATGATAGTGATAGTTGTACTGGTGCTTTGTCAAATTGTCATACGTGGCCAAACCAGCTTGTCAATCTCAGAACCGGATCTAACCTTTTGGGGCTCTAAGCAAAAATCAGCTTCAGTGTCCCTCCAATCTTTTCTACGAATCCTAATCAGTCAAGTCAGAGCAGCGTTTGAATGGACTTTTATCATTAAAACATAAACATACACAAAGCGACAGACAAAAAGAATTGTAGGTTAAATATTATTTCTCACAATAAAGAGATAATGGAAGCTCCGGCCCCAGAAACAGCTGCATGTTTTCTAAATCCAGAGAGGGCTATTGAAGACCAACAATCTTGTACTTTTGACTGGGTGTTTGTTTGCTTCTGTTCACTCTTCACACTGACGCTGAATAACTGCATCATCTCGCTGGACTTTATGGACAGAAAAACTTTTTCAGGACAATGTTTGATGAGGCTTCAGAAATAATTCAACAGAAATGTGCAGAAATCCATCATATTGGGCCGCGGTAATTTTCATGAATAAATCTGCAAATGTATGAGTTCATCGGCTGCTTGTGTGCGTCGTTCAGCTGATACTTGTCCTGTTGATGTAATATAAAGAATGAAGAACAGCTTATGAGTTGTAGAATGTGTATCCAAACTATTTCCAGATTTTACGAACTGTGCTGAAAATGACCAGACATATGTTTGTGCTTCTGTCAGCAGCTCAGGAGAAGTGTCTCTGTCACAAGGACACAAGAAGAAGAATAATAATGCATTGGATTTATACAGTGCTTTTCAAGACACCCAAAGACACTTCACATTCTGCATTATTCATTCATCCCACACTGGGCAGTGGAAGTAATTGTAGGACAGAAGTGACGCTGTCATTTTGTGCCATCGGCCCCTCCGACCACCACCAACCATTCACACACACACACACACACACCAGAACCAGACTAGGTAATGTGGGTGAAGTGTCTTGCTTAAGGACACAATAACGAGTTTCTCCTCCAGTCGTTCTACTGTGGCTCCTGAGGTTCCTCCACTGGTCTCCCATCCAAGTACTGCCCAGGCCCAACAGATCTGACGGGATCAGGCTTTGCTGAGCTGGTATGGCCACAAGAGGAGGCTGGTCACTTGAAGCTTGTAGAACTGGTCAGTGTTTATGTACAACACAAACCAGAGGCTTGATGACTGAGGGACTGACAGAGAACAACTATCATGCTCACAAGGCCAAGGCAAACATAGATGCAGAGCCTTACACTGAGGATTGTGTAGTGTGAGTATGAGAGAGTCCAGCTCTGTCTGATCTGGTCACATCTCAGAAGCTAAGCAGGTTGGGTCTGGGCAGTGTGGGATGGGAGTCACAGTGGGACGACTGGAGGAGCAACTGTCAGTGCTAAATTAACAATGTAAAGTCCACGGAGACGACAGCTTTGATTTTGGGCTGTACAAAAAAATAAAAAAATATATATTACTTGTTTTTTTTTATTTATTTAGACATATTTAATGTTAGTCACATACACTGACACTGAACATTAATGTGTTTTATAAATCAAGTGGATGGTTGGAGAGAGGCAGTGTCATACAAATGTAAGTCTTTATCACTGTTCAAAACTTCTTCTACTTGATCATCTCCAACAGTCTTATCAATAGTTGTGTGGCCTGGGCAGAAAACAGCTGTGGTGAAACATGTCTCGGCTCAGAGGACCAAGAGATGGATGGTTAGATCTGATCAATGACACGGTGGAGGACCCAGAGGACAAACTGATCACATGCATCGATCAGGAGGGTCAACTGGGCAAATGAGACATACACTGAACAAAAACGCTCCATCTGGGCCACTGGGATCGCACAAATCACTACATGAATTTGAAAGTTCAACCAAGAATTCACAACAGACACATAACAAGCCAGTCTATTGATTGCTGATGCTTCAGAGAGTTGTATTTTTGTAGCTGTTGTTGGTTTTGTTACGTAAACATGTGCAGGATCATTTGGACAAAAACATCACGACACATTTAGTCAGACGTCAAGAGTAAAACTGGTGATTTTTCAAACGAGCTGCTGTTACGACACTGCATGATGCAAAGAACGTCCAAAAAGAGTCAGATTGTGTGAAGGGTAAATTTCTAATGGGCTTCTGCATACAAAGTACAAGAACTGGTTAGAATTCTGTCTGTGCTGCTTCAAAGACTAAAAGCAAAGACTTTTCTAACTTCTAGAGCATTTTACACGGACCAAACTGGCTCCAAAACCAGAGCTGCATTGAAATATTTCAAATTCACCTATTCAGTTTTCTCTAAATAACCGGGTATAAATGCAGATCTAAATGTATCCGTATTTGGAACAAAACTAAAAGTTGCGCAAAAATGTAAACATTTAAGAATTCCACCGCTAACATTGAAGCAACAATGTGTGAGAAAGAATCTAGCCACAGATTCAGTACATGTATTTAAGAATGATTGTGTCTTTTAGATTTTTTTGTTGCACTAAATAAAGAATACAAATCTGGCTGGGCCACAGGGCGACAACATGGAGTGTTATTCAGACTGAAAGAGGGCCTCCTCTTGATTGAAAAGCTGTTAAAGTAGCTGTATTTCTTCACAAATAAAGCTTAAAACAGTTCTCCTCACTCAGAATGTCTCAAAGCTTTTAACTTTTTATTTCTCCTGAATTGTGTTCACAGAGCACCTTTAAAAACTGTATTACAACATTGACAGTGCCCTTTATTATATTCAATAACTAATTAATAACTCCCTAGTGTGATGTCATCATCTATGATCAGGAGGTACATTTGTACACTAAAAAAATTACTGAACTGGGATGAACTTTGCAAAAATGAAAATAAATGAAATCTTAAATCTAATGATCTTTACTTTGTTTTAGTGAAATGAATAATAACGTGTCAGAGGCACTTTAAAAGCCACTCTGAATAAATGTGTTTGAAGTGTGGATTTAAGGAGGTCTAAATGTGTGTTCATATGATCAGAGTCGACCTTAGAGACCGGACTGGATTTGGAACTGAAAGGAGCTCGGTCAGGTAAGAGGACTAAGGACATAAAGAGCTTTAAAAATAACAACAACAAAAATAATATTTTTGAATCAATTCTAAAAGTAAATGTAAGCCATCCATATTTTAAAAGACATCTGGGTGTGTTGGTTAGAAAACGAGCTGCAGTGTTTGAACAAGTTGCTGAGGATTAGCTTGAATAAACTCTAAATAAGAAATCCTATTCAAGTTTGACTTGTTCAATAGAACTACTGCCTTGAGATCACCAGGCGGCAGTAGTCACCCTGAGCTTACATTTGAGGTTTTCCTAAAAAACTGAAGTCTAGAGGGAAATGGCAGTGCCTTTCGGTCTTCTTTTTGCTAACTAACTAACATTTAAAAGTCTAGTTTCCAAATAATTTAGACAAGATCTTGAGTAGAAATTTTCAGCGCAACTAGACTGCGGGAAGTGGACATTTGTTGCTATAGACACCATGTCCATGTGTCCAACATCAATCAGTCCATGCTTTTCCTAGTTCATCTGTGCCTCTTCACATCAGCAGCTTTTTGCACCAGTCCAATGTTCTATTCTGCAGCCTATTATTCCATGCTGCTTAAATATTTCAAAAGTGTTTTCTAATGAGCGTTTTGTGTCATATTTCTCTTTCTGTAAGCACTAAAGCTGTTGTCGTACAGCTGCTGGCCTGGCTAAACACTGCTGACTCCATCTTCTCAGAAAATCACAAAAACAGGAGGAAAATGAACAGGACAGAGAGGGGACTTTTGTGACGTTTTTCAGTCTCATTAAAAAAAGTGTAATGTAATGTTGGGGTACTACTTATCAATATATTATACAATAAGATTTATGTTGGTGCTTAAAGACAACCAGAATCAACACGAGCACCACCAGAGACAGCTCCAGTACCACCAGAGACAGCGCAGTACCACCAGAGACCGCGCCAGTACCACCAGAGACAGCGCCAGTACCACCAGAGACAGCGCCAGTACACAGAGACAGCACTACCACCCAGAGACAGCGCCAGTACCACCAGAGACAGCGCCAGTACCACCAGAGACAGCGCCAGTACCACCAGAGACAACGCCAGTACCACCAGAGACAGCTCCACTACCACCAGAGACACCTCCAGTACCACCAGAGACAGCTCCAGTATCACCAGAGAAAGCACCAGTACCACCAGAGACAGCGCCAGTACACCAGAGACAGCGCCAGTACCACTAGAGACAGCGCCAGTACCACCAGAGACAGCGCCAGTACCACCAGAGACAGCGCCAGTACACCAGAGACAGCGCCAGTACCACCAGAGACCGCGCCAGTACCACCAGAGACAGCGCCAGTACCACCAGAGACAGCGCCAGTACCACCAGAGACAGCGCCAGTACCACTAGAGACAGCACCAGTACCACCAGAGACGGCGCCAGTACCACCAGAGACAGCACCACTACCCCCAGAGACCGTGCCAGTCCCACCAGAGACGGCGCAAGTACCACCAGAGACAACTCCAGCACCACCAGAGACAGCGCCAGTACCACCAGAGACCGCGCCAGGACCACCAGAGACGCCGCAAGTACCACCAGAGACAGCACCACTACCCCCAGAGACCGCGCCAGTACCACCAGATACGGCGCAAGTACCACCAGAGACAGCTCCAGTACCACTAGAGACAGCGCCAGTACCACCAGAGACAGCTCCAGTTCACCAGAGACAGCTCCAGTACCACCAGAGACAGCGCTAGTACCACCAGAGACAGCACTAGTACCACCAGAGATAACGCCAGTACCACCAGAGACAGCGCTAGTACCACCAGAGACAGCACTAGTACCACCAGAGACAACGCCAGTACCCTCAGAGACAGCTCCAGTACCACCAGAGACAGCACTAGTACCCTCAGAGACAGCTCCAGTACCACTAGAGACAGCGCCAGTACCACCAGAGACAGCGCCAGTACCACCAGAACAGCACTACCACCAGAGACAGCGCCAGTACCACCAGAGACAGCGCCAGTACCACCAGAGACAGCGCCAGTACACCAGAGACAACGGCCCAGTACCACCAGAGACAGCTCCACTACCACCAGAGACACCTCCAGTACACCAGAGACAGCACCAGTACCACCAGAGACAGCACCAGTATCACTAGAGACAGCACCAGTACCACAAGAGACAGCTCCAGTACCACCAGAGACAGCTCCAGTACACCAGAGACAGCACCACTACCCCCAGAGACCGTGCCAGTCCCACCAGAGACGGCGCAAGTACCACCAGAGACAACTCCAGCACCACCAGAGACAGCGCCAGTACCACCAGAGACCGCGCCAGGACCACAGAGACAGCGCAGTACACCAGAGACAGCGCCAGTACCCCACAGGACAGCTCCAGTACCACCAGAGACCGCACCAGTACCACCAGAGACAGCTCCAGTATCCACCAGAGACAACTCCAGCACCACCAGAGACAGCGCCGCAGTACCACCAGAGACCAGCACCAGTACCACCAGAGACAGCTCCAGTACCACCAGAGACAGCGCCAGTACCACCAGAGACAGCACCAGTACCACCAGAGACAGCTCCAGTAACCCCCAGAGACAGCTCCCAGTACCACCAGAGACAGCACCAGTCACCACCCAGAACCAGCTCCAGTACCACCAGAGACAGCGCCAGTACCACCAGAGACAGCACCAGTACCACCAGAGACAGCTCCAGTACCACCAGAGACAGCTCCCAGTACCACCAGAGACAGCACCAGTACCACCAGAGACAACTCCAGTTTGCATTTGCATTAGCATTACAATGAGAGTTGTGCAACCACAAACATCTAAGCTCTATAGGTGGGAAGGAAGTGGGTTGAGATTGTTTCATACTTTATGATGACGATCATGTAACCCAGGTGAAAATCTTGCCTCAAAGCCGTTTTCTCCCTCTCTTTATATTAAATATATTGTGAACTTTACTATTACGTCATCACGTGTTGACGCAGTCACGTGACTGTGCGCCGCCAATCACAGTCTATATAAACCGGAAGTTAAATGCGCTGTTAGAGCGAGGTGATGATTTTCGGGTGACATGCTACAGGTGGTTAAAGTAACTTTTCATCGCATATTTCGCTTTTTCTGTTATTTCATCAAATGCATTTAATGTCGGAACTTTAGGAGCTGACTACCGGGCCCAGACCACTAACAAAAAGAGCGCGAGTCCGCTAGAAACTACGAAATTGGTGGAGTGCGCTAACATGTAGCTTAGCCTCTCATTCAGATGAATGGATTAGCCTAGCCTAGCCGACCCCATTAGTTTGAATGGGGCGGTTAGCATTGTCTTTTCTGCCCGTTTTCTCAAAAAGTGTTTTATCAAATGAAGTGCAATTAATGTCGAGTCTTTATTAACTTATTGTTGATTGATGTATGACTTTGGTTGAAATTCGAAGCACTTTAATGCCCAAACTGAGCATTTGTTTTGAGCTTGTGATTCCAATGCAGTTCATTCATTGCACTTCATGCACTTTAAAGTGTAACTACTGTTGACACTTTAATATGTTGTCTATGCAATATTTTGATACTTGAACATGAATATTGAACAGGAATAACTACTTTTGCTAATGTTATTTATTCTTGATATGAACTATTTTGATATTTATTCTGAAGTACAATATTCAACACTGATATTGATACATTGATGATTGATTATGAAGCACTTTGTATTAGTTAATCACTGATACTTGATTGATTGCTTTATTGATTTGAATTATTGATAGGATCCTAGAATGAAACTTGATTATGATGTGCACATGATTTATTGCTGGTCCTGTTTTATATACAGACCAGATCGGATGGCGAGCTAAAGATCTGAGCCTAAGTGAACCCAAGGCAACACGCCTGCACCAGTTCTCTACTCAAGCCCAGGACTACTGACTCAGGAACCTCACCTGCTCTGGTTGGGCCGGTAGGAGGCTCCTTGTAGCGCCCTTGAACTTTTTTTTGAACTCTTTTTTGTCTCGGTTGATCGTGGTTCGTGACCACTGCCCGTGGCCACACACAAAATGAACTTTTCTGCTCTCGCACTTGCAACTACGATCGGGACAATCGAACATTAACGCTAAGCAATTTCATAGAAATCATGAAATGTGCAAAAAGAATTATTGAATGTTACATTTATCTGAACTTGGATTGTAAATATCAATGGCCATTTGTTTTTGTCAATGTTCAATGTTTTGTCTTGTTTTGTCTTCAATATATGGCACCAGCAAAAACTCTAATTTCTTGTCTCAGTGTCTTCCTCCACTCCTAGAGCCGAACTTAAATTCTTCTGACCTAGCCTAACCAAACTCATTCATAACCTTAGTTATTAAGGCATTGTTACCTGGCTTTTACTGACATAGTACATTAGCTAGTGCAACACACATGCTACAATCACAAAACTAGTTTCAATTTTAAGTGCAGTACTACAGATATGACCTGTTCTGTGGTTTAGTGAATTTAGAGTCCCTGGTCAGACTAGTGTTAACACAATACTAACATTTCAACTAGATTCTGACTGTTCATTGTGAAGTTTGCAACGCAACTGCGAGTGAATTCAGATTAAAAATACATGTTTATGTCTAATAACACAGTGCAGTGCTGCTGGAATTTAAAGGACCAGTATCAATATTTGTCCACATGAGTATCTGGTGTTGATATCTGTTTTAGTATTGATCTGTATCTCAATATGGATTTGTTGAAAACCACTTATCTCAGTTCTGTTATGTCCCGAACCACGACAGAACAGCAGGTCCATGCAGAGTATAAAGAGAGTAAAAACTGGACAAATGTTGAGCTAACTTAGTGAATGAATGTGCTGTAAGTTAGCGTGATCACAGTGCTGTACTGTACATGTGTGTGACTTTACAACATGTGACGGACACAGACTAAGTCAGCCTTCACTAGACAGAACAGTAGATTCACTAGAATCTTTAAAACCTATATAAGACACTGTTTTGCTGCTTGTTTGTTACTCAAAATGTGTTTCCTGTTGCATATTAAAGATCTACTTAAACACTTGATAAGATCCAACTGTGCAAAATGTGACAGTGATTCTAAACTTTTTGTTCCAACCAAAAACAAACGTGAGAAATCTCGTGCATGAAAAAGACTTTGAGTGTCCTTGTGTTAAACAGAAGAAACATGTTGTATAAACTGAACACCATGCAAACGACTGGTTGAGTTCATGCGACAGTACTTACATAACTAGTATAGAACATTCCATTCTGCAGCAGACAGGAGAAGAACAAAGAGGGTTAGAAACACAGACAGAAGAGAGAATGGACAGGTTACACTGCTCACTAGAGATGCACCGATCCGATACTGGGATCGAATATCGGTGCCGATCCTGGAAATTTTGCTGGATCGAGTATCGGCTCCATGATATCGGTTCAGCCGATATCCTAGTTGTGTTTAATTGGACATAATGAGTCTGATTTATAGGCTGATGTTGAGCCAGAATGTCTCATAATGTTTGACATTTTATTCTTTCTCTCTCTCTCTCTTTCTTCTCTTTTTCTTTTTCTTCTCTCTCTTCTCTCTCCTCTCTCTTCTCTTTCTCTCTAATTCTCTCTTCTCTCTACTACTCTGTCTTCTCTTTCTTCTTTGTTTTTTTCTCTTTCTCTCCTCACGCTCTCTTTCCCTCTCTATCTCTCTTTCTTCTCTTCTCTCTCTCTCTCCTCTTGCTCTCCTCTCTTTTTCTCTTTCTTCTCTCTATTTCTCTGTCTTCTTTCTTTCTCCTCTCGTGCTCTCTCTTTCTTCTCTCTCTCTCTTCTCTTTTCTCTCTCTTCTCTTCCCTTCTCTTCTCTTCTTTCTCTCTCTCTTCTCTTTCTTCTCTCTCTCTTTCTCTCTCCTCTCTTTCTCTCTTCTCTTTCTTCTCTTCTCTCTCTCTTTCTCTCTCCTCTCTTTCTCTCTCTTATCTTCTCTCTCTCTCTTCTCTCTCTCTCCTCTCTCTTCTTCTTAAGTTGTTCAGTTTTGTCTTGTGGTATAAATAACACTTATGATCAAAAGTCTTATGTTTTGAAAAGGAAAAAAAGAGCTATTTCAGTCCTTACACAAGTATCGGTTGATATCGGGTATCGGCAGATGCTTAAATCTAAAGTATCGGTATTGGTATCAGAACTGAAAAAGCTGGATCGGTGCATCCCTACTGCTCACGGCAGGGTTAGGGTTAATACAGCTCCCAGACCAGGGGTCTCATTTATAAAGCCTACTTACGCACAAAATGAGCCTCGAAAAGTACGGAGCAGCTTTTTACGCAAAACTTGGGATTAAAACTTGAACGTGAAACATTACGTATCTCCTGCACATTTTGGAGGTTGCGTATGTGTGACAGACTTCACTTAAACACGGCTCAGAGGCAGAGACGTGAGAGGAGAGGACGAGAGGACGGCAGGTTTGAGGAACATTTGAAATGGGCAAATATGACTATATTTAAAACAAAAAAAGAAAAAAACAAACATTTTTTCAAAGTGCTCATAAAGCTTATGTACGCTTATACGTGCACGTGCGCTTCACGCTGAATGATCCCGCAGCAGGAATATCTAGTCTCTGTAGTAAACGTTCACTAGACACAGTCTGACCCGCGTCGAGTCACACGCACGAGCCCGTGTCCCATCGTCTTTTCCTCAAGTCGCAGCTTCTTCCCAAACCCCGGGCCACAGCGCAGACACGTTCTTTACTCACACAAACCCCCGCGTGCATGTGGCTGCAGGCTTTACAAAAGCGATATGACTTTTCCCTCTTTCATGTCTGTTTAACGATCTTTACAGCTGCACCAAAGCAGTGGTTCCGTTAAAGTAGACTAAATGACAGTGTGTTTTCAATGAGAGTGTGTAAAAGTGTCTCAGAGAAGCAAAGATCACTCTTAAATCAACTTCCCCTGAGTCTGTGCGATGTGTCCTCCTGCAGCGTGTCTCTGCTCCTCCCTCTGTCAGTCAAACTCACTCATTATCAGTTCATGTTTATTTAAATCACTCATTTGCTTATCCGTTTATGGTGAGACAGAAGTGTGAAGGGGGCGTGTCTCAGTTTTTTTCGTAGTAGCTTTTCCAAGTAGATATTTACGCACTCTTTTATAAATGAGACCCCAGGACTAAGACTAGACTAAACCAGGACCAGGGCTAAAACTGGTCTAAACCATGACTAAAACCGAACTAAAACTGGACTAAACCAGGACTAAAACTGGACTAAACCAGGACTATCAGGAATAAACTGATGCTTTAAGTTTATTTGAAGCATGGGTGTCAAACTCAGGCCCAGGGGCCAAATTCAGCCCTCAAGATGATATCATGTGGCCCCTGAGCATGATTTCAGATTATTATTAATAGTGGCCCCTAGTGTGCTCTAAAGGATTGAGTCAAATGGTCTGATTTTAAGACTCTTACATGAGACAAAATGTCTTTGTTCCAGTGGCAGATATGTTCACATGTAGATCTGGACTTGTTTTGTCGTTTTGAAACTTGTTTAAGATGGTAATTTTTCCAGTGTGTGTATGAGTTTGAGTGAAACATGTTAGAGAAGGTCAAAGCCGAACAGAGGACAAAGACAAAGACATGACGGTGCACAAAGGATCAGGACAAAACCATGAGAGGAAGTAGGACAGTGACAGTTCAGAGTCCGGAGATCAGGAGCTGCCAAAGGGAATCAACACGAGGGAAAAGTGCTGGAGCAGGGAAATCTCTGGATCTGACTCTGGTTTGGGAGGAAGTCTGTTCTCTGGACTAGTGCTGGCTCTGCAGAGTGGATCAGATTGGGTTTGCAGGGAGGCTGACGTCAAAATGAGTTACCTTTAGAAGACTTTTGAATGGCTTTTAGCAGACTCAGTAATCCAAAGGCAGGAGTCTGGAGCTGCACAATTTATGAAAAATATCTCTCTTCTGACCAGTACTGAGAATGAGACTGGATTGTAATGTATGTTTTATCATTAGAATTTGGCTTATAGTTCACTTTTTAATTGTGTTGAACCAGGTTGATCAACTGAAATATGAAGATTAAATGACTAATTCATTAAATAATTTCATGTAAGTGAAGAAAACATTTGCACAGATGTAAAAGAATATTTTTATATAATCAAGCACTGCAAAAAAAACTGTATTTCAAGAAGTCAAAAATAATCAAAATCTGAAAATGCATCTAACCCTAACCCTAACCCTAACCATCTTCTTGTTTCAAGCTAAAATATTTCCCATTGGAGTAATGGTGCGTTCAAATGGTCGCGTAATCATTTGAAATTGGTCGTGCGCGGTCACTTGTCCTGAAACGACCCACTTCCAGCTTTTCAGCGTGTTCATGCAACTACAGTATCTGTGACTCTCATGTAGAAGCAGGAGAGTGTCAGGTGGTTGAGTGGATAATGCACATAAGAAATCACAGGAGCATGAGTTCAATTCCTGGCATGTACTTTTATAATCCTACTTTCTTTACAAACACATTGTGCTTTTGTTTTAATAAGGAAAACAAACAGTGTGTCTTTGCTTAATTTGTTAGTATAAGTTAGTGAATGTGAAAATACTTCAAACGTTGCGTTCTTTTCAATTTGATAGTTGCGTAGCTATTTTTAGTTTAGTTTTTTTTTTTTTTTTTTTTTAAGGTAATGTTTCCTGTTTTTATAGGTTTGCCCAAAAAGTAATACCCCCAAATTGTCATAAAGACTGAAATACTTTTTGAGGGCTTCATTTTAGGATCATTTAATGTAGTAGAGCAACGTTTTGGACACAGAACTCTTTCTACCACAGATTACTCCTGGACAAATGAGGGATTCCACCAGAGAGATGATGAGTTTGTGTATGTCCTCACAGCACAGCTCACCACAGGCATGGGAGGCGGGCCCATGGGGGCAGGGCTCCATTGGGTGGTGGACATGGTCTTGTTCTGCCAGTTCTGTCCTCCAGTCAGCTTCTTCTCCCCCTGCTGGGTCCACTGCATCTCAGGCCTGAGCACAAGAAGACACGTTGTACAAACACTACTGAAAACTATTTCTATCTCTATAAACTTTGGTCGTATCTCTAAAACAATATTTGGATGATATTGTCTGTCCAACATTAAAGTGCTAAAACATGTACTACTTCAAATTAGCAGCACCTGTGCATAGCTATAAAAGCTGGGTGGCACAGGAGGGCCAAAATAAAGGTACAGTGCCACAAAGAGGCAGGAGGAGGCTCCTACAGAGGGTTATAACCCCCCTAACCCCCCCCCCCCCATCCTGACCTAGAGCTGGTGTGACAGGAAACCACCAGCCCGGCTTAGTTTTTGGGAGATTGGACTTACATTAAACTGCCTTATACAGTAAAGCAGTTTATGAGGAAGAGGCCGAGTGGAGCTGCATGTACAGTATGTGATCAGTGTGTAACTCTGACACGGGAAACACAGGACTGTCATGTGAGCTTTACTACACGTTTGTTTCTGGTGCATGAGATTACAAAGTGTTTGGTTTATGCCTCCTGCGCGTGAAGTCCGTTGAGTTGCTATTGAAATGTCATTGATTTCCGCCCAGACCGCTTGAGAGGGCTTGTCTGTAAAAATGGTGTAGTTCTGCTGCACGGACCTACATAGTATAAAGTCTAAACTGAGCTTCAGTGCTCCAGAGCAGGTTTGAAACTGATTTTAGAATGTGTCATATTTATCTGAACTTACTTCTTTGGGGTCCCAAAGTGCAGATCTGAAAAAGACAAAATAGGTCATGTTTTCATTCATTATGGGTATAAAACATTGTTAGCATGCTCGCCTTAGCCAACTTTGATGACTTTAATCTATGAAATAAGATTTAAATAAACAGAGAATTTGAGAAGAAAATGATCAAAATGCTCTTAAATAAAACTAAACTGTTTGGTGCATTGAAGTGAACCTGATGTCACTTATGTATGTGATCTAAGCTGTCGTAAAGCAAACTCAGGCCACTAAATGGTCTCCAATATTTCATTTGATTGGATTTTCGAACATATTGTATTTAAGGCTTCATAATGACAAAGATAAACACCAACACCACATTCTGTTATCATTGGTAGAGCCATGAGCTGCAGAAGTGCTTTAGAAGCATTACATCATCCTCAAACTAAAGTAAACTTGAGCAGACACGACTTGGCCTCAGCTCCAGAGTAAAATGCACTCACTGCCCACGAGGTTGGCCAGAGACGAGTCCAGGTCGTGGGCCAGAATCTTGCCTCCAGGGTGAAGAGTCATGTGCTGCAGAGGCGGAGCAGGGGCCGGAGGGGGCGGAGCTGTGTGGGAGGGGACACTGGGCTTCAGCAGCTCACCCAGAGCCTCGAAACCTGGACACAAGCACACGACAGGCAAAGACAAGAGTTAGAAAGGAGAGGAGAGAGGAGACATGCTGGATGCTTTTTCATTCTCAGCCTCACTCATGAACATTCACAAGAACAAACTACTTTTTCTGTGAATTTGCAAAATAAAAAAAAATAATAAAAATAACGCTTTGTGCTGGTAGATTCTTTTTTATGAACATTCCACTGTGAAATTCGCTTAGGTAATGCGAACAAAAAAGGCAAATTAATCTCCTTTTTCCATCAAGGCAACATGAGCTGTGTCATAACATCGCTGATCCTGCAGAGGGCGCTACATAAACAACCACAATGGATCCATTTCATTGTCAAAATAAAAGGCTGCTTCTGTGCGGTTTTGTTCTTGCTTGGTGCCGTTTGCGTGTCTGCAGCATTTTGGACAGAACAACTCAGTCTGTGATTATTAAGTGTTCGTCACCTCAGTCACTCCTCCAGAGTCTGTAACCCGAGGGTCCTGTGGATTTGAATTTGATTCATGAGTTAACTGCATTTCCAGCTTTCTAAATTAGCTTGAGCCGCTATGCGCATAAAACAAAATCCACCTCAAGAGAGCGCATTACTTTTATGCGCATGAGGGATTTTAAATTGGCATTTCCTCTGCCCAGGACTTATTCAATACTTCTTAATGCACATTCAAATCAAGGGGATGGAAGCACGATGAGTGTAACGTGCAAATGAATCAGCTGTTCCTCGTGTGGACTTTCACTTTCTCACCACACACAGCACTATAACAAACATCTGCCCTTCACTACACCTGAAGAAAGAAGGAGGGGGGGGGGCTGATTTTAACCCCCCAATATTTCGACCATTTTTAATTGCCGATATACATTTTCGGTGACGTGCTTCGCTTATATGTGGTTTTAAGTCGTAACCATTCATTACTGTTGCTTGTTATTTCTTTCTTGCCTGTAACTCGTAACACGAAGGATGAAGACAGCGTCGCGGTGAGTGACAGAACAGTGGGTTTGTGCTCATACATGTGCTCTCATGTGTGCTATGCGCTCTGTGCCTGGACCTCTGTCTGTGTGTGTGTGTGTGTGGAGTTCATCCATGTCTGCGACTGCAGGACGTATGGCAGGTATGAGGCTGCTGTTAGAACACATTTAGTCCGGCTCAATGAACATTTTGGCATTTGCCCCATGATGGAATCTCGACTAGGGATGGGTATCGAGAGCCGGTTCTACTTGGGAACCGGTTCTATTTTTAGCAATCCACTGGAATCGTTAGTCTCCTCTCTTATCGATTCTTCTTATCGATGCCGCTTTGGGCTGCTGTGCCTTTAAATACTGCGTAAACTTCAACCTCACGCTGGGCTGTTACATTGGGTTTCATTACAAGCACAAGTTTTAGCTTTGGCAAAGCCTAAGTCTCTCACTAATTCACGTGGATACAGCGCGTTTACGTACAGCGCGCAGAGGAAAAGAGAGAGGAAACGGAGACAATACAACATGTACATGTGGCGCACATGCGGCTCACACACCAGCGCCGTGACAGGTAAGCTTCCTCCATTAATATGAATGTTTGAAGGATAGGCGCGTGCATCTACCGTCAGCTGGGGGGGGGTATAAACTCTTTCTTTCCGCGCTCCTAATGTACACTTTGTGTGCGTTTTCTTCGAGCCTGGGCGACCTCTCTCTCACTTTCTCTCCTCCGTCTCCTTAGACGAGTCCCACAACTGTCAGCAGTGTCAGCCCCGAAGTAAATTGTGTCCGCGCCTCGGAGCGCACGAATTATCCGTCTCTAAGCGAGCTGTGTCCCGTGTATACGGACTGTCCGTTGTGCTGTGCCGTGCCTGCGTCCTGACCAGTGCGCACACAGCCGGTCCGGTAGACACGTGCGTTCGCCTCGGACTGAAGCGCGCTGTTCCGCCTTCTCCAAGCGCAGACCGTCACTTGGAGCGGACTTTCTAGATCAAAAAGCTACAGTAGCACAGTTTGTGGAATACGGAGAAAGGCCTGGTGAGCGCAGGAAAAGTGTGATGTGTGTAGAACCAGGACTTCACGTGGCCAAAGTTACACCCTTACATAGCGTTATTAGTGTTATCAATATCAAAATAGTTTATGCCTCTAGCTCTGAAATATTATTTCTGCTCTTCATTTAGTCTATATTTAATTAGTAATCATCATAATATAGTCCACATCATTGTCTAAATGTATTGAAATTAGTTAAAATACATTTTTTAATCTAGATACATAAAACACATAATTTTAAGAATCGATAAGAGAATTGATAAGGAATCGGATCGATAAGAGGAATCGTTAATGGCATCGATATCGATAAAATCTTATCGATACCCATCCCTAATCTCGACCCCCCCAAAGTTGAAACCAAAGTTACGCCCTTGCATTACGGCAAAGATTGGAATATATTTGGCGACATTCTCCTGCTTAAACTTCCGACTGTGAATGGATCACACAGATTTATGAAGCTCAACAAGTAGACTTTAGACAAAAAGACTCGCACTGGACACTGTTTATTTTTACTGGAATATTAAGCTGACACAATGTGCTTTGTGTGGGAGACTTGCAGCTTGTGCAGGGCGCAGACATAAGCTCGTATACAGGGAAAAGTTAGTTTGTGCAGGTGCAGTCTAATCTCACGCAGCTTGTTTGGAAGAAGAAAGACGTGAACTCCTGTGACATTGTGGAGCGTATTTTGTGTGTTGAAGGAGGCATGTAGGGCTGTGTGGTGTTTTTGTTGAGTGTAGTTCATGTCATTATAGAGTGTTTCTGTTGTGTGCTTTTTGAACCAGAGACTTAAAGCCAAGGAACCTGTTCATTTTCTGCATAAATAGATGTTTTTCCAGTCTTTTCAAGCATGGTTTAGGCCACATACATGGTCAGATCAAAAAACAAAACCATACACCTGCTGAAGTGGATCAATCACAGCTCTAGTCCAGTTTCTGTGACCTTTATGGAAAACATCCAGACTGATTCTGACCGGTCATGTCAAGTGCACGTTTCAAGCTTCCAAACATGATCCAAACATAGATTCCCAGCGGTTTGGTATTCCTGATCCTCTGGCAGGTTCATTTCTCTCCACCCAGCACCACGCCTCCACACTGTTCTGCTCTGGTTTCACTTCCAGCTCCTGCACCAGCGTTTTCCTGACTCAGTGCCTCTGTTTGGGATTGATTTATCTGCTCACGGCCGACAGCGCTCGCCTCTTATCTGAAAATCATTACTTTGAGCATATGAGCTGTGCACCAGGGTTTTTACCGAGGTGAACTCAAAGTCTTCACACTTACCACGCGGCTCAGTGAGGCTAAAGCAGTTGATATAACTCATTAGGAATGAGGATTGTTAAGGATGTATCCATACTGCTCATTGAACCGTTATTTTATTGGTTTTCTGTTATCTGTAGTTTTACTCACAAAAACCTTTGCAATAAATATACATTCATTGTTATCATCATCAATAATGCACTTTTTTATTTTTAATTTAGTTGTAACTAGTGTTCGTTTTACAATAACTTGTTCCTCTTGATGCTTTCCATATGATCGGAGCTTGTTTTCTTGCAGGGCTAACTTCACAGAGGTACTGCTTTGTCCCGGTCTGATCTCGGTGCACTCTGTGGTGTCGGGCCGTTCTCTCTTTTGTTGTTCGCTCAAAGCCTAAACCAAAGCATGAGTGTGACAGACGCAGAAATGTACTGTCATTGCACCGCGCACAAACAAACCAGAGCTACTGTGGTGCATGCACGAGATCTTGTAAAACGCGCTCCCTCAGGACCGAAATGAGGACCGATAGCACTAGAGCTTATCAATCTAATGGACCGTTCAGACGCAGCACCGGTGCAGCAGGTAAAGAAACACTTCTGTCTGACAAAAAGAAAAAACATTTTTGGAAGCACCGATGCTGTTATGAAACCAGGTCTCAGTACTCATCCCCTTAACTCATGCCACTAAAAGTTTTCATTTCTTGTTTGGATAAGAACATTGCCATGCACACATTAAAATGGCTAATTATAACCAAATGTACATTTCTTGAGTGCCATTTGACAATATTTCAGGTTACTCTTAGCATTACCTGAAGCCACACAAACAGTCTCACTGAAATGTGTATCTATAACAGTGTTCCCCAACCTTTTTAGAGCCATGACTCACTTTTTAGGTTGAATTTTTTTCTTGGCACCCTCATACTCAAAAATGGCCAAATCAAACTACTTTGGAAAACAGAATTATTGTGCTTGGACAATTGCCTCTGTGCACAAAATGTCAGTTGACTTGTGTATTTTCAAAATAGCTCACTTCTGCACATACAAGCATTTCCTGTTCGATTCACTTCTATGCGGTTTTCACTTCCCCGGCTTTAAAAGATACATCCTCAGAAGATCAGTTGTGGTGAATGTTACAGAAAACACATTGAATAATTCACCATAGGACACTTGAGTGTTTAAAAAAAGACGTGTTTGTGTCTAAATGCTAACGCTAACAGGAAATGATTGTATGCACAGAACAGAAGTTAGCTATTTTGACCAAAAACAAGCCAAATGAAGTTCCGCGCACAGAGCCAATTCCATTCCGCTTAGTAATCTGGAAGCAAAGCCAAGTGGTACAGGTCAGGTCTATGGGGAAGCACACACGCTCAAAAGAAAGTTGCACAGTGCTTGCTTGGCTTTTATTCTTGGTGAAAATGTTGTTCTAAACACTACAATATGGCAGTTCACTCCATTAAATGAGTTTCAGTTATATTTCATAGATTGAGTTTTTTTCAAGGCACACCTGGCAGTATCTCAAGGTACCCTGATCCATACAGTACTATGACATGTTAACTATGGAGGATTCAGAGCCACAATTCAATATATAAATACACCATTAAATAATTAATTAAATATGCCATTAAATAAATATATTTTAAAATAAATAAAGGCTCTCAGCGGCTCATTGTCCCTCCGAGCCTCAGACTGAACCGGTGAGAGGCTGTTGCCTCGTCGCAGACGGTGAGCGAGTGTCCAGAACCCACCTGCCGCAGCACGTACCCCAGGCCCAGGTCACGTATCTGTCCACGGGAAGATGGCTCCACATCCCCCGGAAAACTATGATATGTCCCCGGCAAACGCTAAGAAAGGCACCACCCGGAGCACGATCAGAACTGCAGGCGGAGACAGGGCACTTATATCAGCGAGAGCAAGTGGGACATGGGAGAAACCAATGAGTTATAATAATGACTAGAGAGAGCGTGAGGCCTGTTGCCGTGGCGGCTGCGGCCATCTTGCGAGGCGAGAGGCAGCAAAATTCTAATTGAAAACAATGTAAAAACAAGTTCAGATAATTCATAGATGAAGGGGGTAATTGAACATATAAATATATATTTAGTCTAAATAATACAGAGGACAGCTTTCTGTCTGTGTTTGGTCATTTTTCCTTTGAATTGTGAATATAAATATTCAGCCTAAAAACACTGCACTGAGTTGGATTTGATGCAGAATGTAATTATTTTTGTGTGTCATTACATTATGTGAGCACAAACATTTATCATTATTGTGTTGACTTTGCCGCTGTTACTGTAAAAGAAGATTTTAATAGTTAAAAATAGTTTTTTTTTTTTAATTTTTTAACATTAGTTTGGTTGAACAGAAACACAAATAAATGTACAAATATGTAAAAGTTGAATTATCAAAATATTTAAGTGAAAAAAGTCACTTCAAAGCTTAACTTCCTATTAGTTTGTCTGAGAACTTCAGTTAAGTCTTCCCACACAAGATGGAGCTGGAACTGGAACTGGACATTTGTTGCTATAGGTTACCATGGCTACGCTCTCTCTAGTCATTATTATAATGACTAGAGAAACCATTGGGAGAAACCCCCGCACAGAAATGGACTGATCCAAAGCGGAGGAAGTCCCGCCCACTGAGTTTGATGAGTGAGACTGACAGATTTATTTCAAGATTGCGGCACCATCATGAAATGTAAAAGGAAATAGGGAAATAAATAAATAAATAGTTTTAATGTTTTTGTTTTTTTTAAGATTTATTGAAACATTTATTTATTTAAAGATGTATTTGAACATATATTGACACATTTAATTATGCAATAATTTATGTATTTAATTATTGCCACATTTAATTATTTAATTAATTATTTCAGTATTTATTTATTTAATTATTTATTTGTACAATTTATTATTTAATTAATTATGTAAATAATTATTTATTCATTTTATTGTACATTGAATTATTTATTCATTTATTTCAAAATATATTTATTTAATGGCATATTTAAGTAATTATTTAATGGTGTATTTATATATTGAATTGTGGCACTCTGAATCCTCCATAGTTAACAGCCTATCATGAGCATGTTACCAGCCCTTTTTTGCGTATCTGTTACAAAACAGCTTGACACTTT
This sequence comes from Mugilogobius chulae, assembly GCA_038363315.1. Lineage (NCBI taxonomy): Eukaryota > Metazoa > Chordata > Actinopteri > Gobiiformes > Gobiidae > Mugilogobius > Mugilogobius chulae. Next base: position 3,840,309 of record CM076404.1, read on the forward strand.
TCACAGCATCAAATAAAAACAATATTTTCTTGACAAGTGTTTTGGTTGAAGCCACATAGGCACATTTTCTTTGACTTTAAAGAGAAGCTAAACTCAGAATCTACTTTTTTTCACTGTTAAACTGTGTATATGGGGTCAAAATTGAATTATCTACTGTTTCCAGGCCTTTTTAGACATTTTTGTGCAAACTCGTTCATTTTGGAGTTATGTGTGCAAAAACAGCGGCTGTACTGCCACGATGGGCAAACGCTGTCAGTGCATTTTCAGTACCCTCTGATGTCACAGTGTATTAACGCGGCAGACGAGCCGCCCAGATGATTTTAAATAAACTCCTCCCTCTGACATCGCTGCTGCAGAGAGTTTGAAAGGCATCACTCGCTACATGTCATCATCAGCAGTCAGTTAGCTCAGCTTGATGAGCGATTGGTGCTATGTGCAGCCACCTGCACAACGATGCGCTGGTTCGAAACTCGTGCCAGTGGTAAGTTTATCATTTTCGTTTTTCATTTTCATTTGTAGAAAATACTCACATCATACGATACAATCATGTGCTTATGTAGACTAAAGCAAAGGCTTAATACATAATATGTTTTGTAAAGTAAATATAAAAGGAATCTTGCACGTCAAGGAAGCTGTAGTGCTGCAGACTACAGCTCGCTAATCTGTAAATCTCACGTCAAGACCGCTCTGTCAAAACTATTCACCAGGCTCGCTGTTCATATTTGGTGCTGTCAATCAAAGTCTGTTCACACTCACTGGGCGTCTCTTCAAAGGCCTCCGGGCATCTCCCACTTTTGCGAGTCTGTTTGAGGTTCAGTTGTGGGCGGAGTTAGTCTCTGAACGCCTGTTTAGCCTCACTTTAACGGCTAAGTTTTTATGTCTGAAGTTAAACCATGGGTAAGTTTAGGTCTGAGGATTTTGTTAAAACACATTATTACATGCGCCTCAGAAATGAACTGTTTCAGCAACACAAAAAAGGAGAACGTAAGTGGTATACATACTTTAGTGAGATTGAGTTTGGGCACACGCTATATACACGTTTGACAGCTCAAATGATCGTGTTTATTAAAGTCAGTTTTTAGATTGTAGTTATGGTAGTTAGTAAAACAAAAAGTCCCAAATAGAAATCACCAAACTGAACATGTGTGAAGTGATCTTCCAGATGTCATGAATAGTCTTACACCTGTATTTCAAAACCTTCTACTAGACAACATGGTGGACAGTGCAGAGTGATAAGCGGGAGGAGGAATAATATTTAGTTAGGAGTGTGGTGCTGCTGTGACAGGCTGCTGACGGGACACATTTACAAACACTTTAGTGCAAACTTAGCAGAGCGGAGAGACGAGGAGGAAAGAATGAGGCAGAGAGACGGAAACTTACACTGATCAAACAGCCTCGTACACACTTTGAGTTGGAGTTTGGGATGAATGTGGACGAGGACAGACTAGAGAGAGAGACGACTGCTGTTGAACACATATTTACACTGGGTTTGTCTTTTAAACATGCTCAGGAGGACCTTTAGTTTGACATTGTAGGCATTACAACTTAAAACAAATGTGTAATAACGAGTTAAGTGCTGTCCACGTCAGGAATTGAGTTGAGGGACATTCAGAACAGTATTTTCTGAGGCTCAGAGGGAGAGCTGAGTTTGGGATGAACATTAAACCAGGATCTATTCTATTATCTGGACACAGCATTTCTGCTTGTAGCTGTTGTGAATCAGCCGCAGTGGTCGCTCCAGTGGTGCTGCAGCGAGAAAATCTCTCTAAAGGAAAACCTATTTTCCCTAGAGCGCATTCCAAACACAAACTGCTGGTGTTCACGGTGATTCTATGACCTATTTCAACACAGTCTCACAAGAAAGCGTACATTTACCACGACACAAAAACAGCGGATTGTTTGTGTACCTTTGTTACGTCGTACATTTAGGACAAAGTGTAAAAATGACACGAGTTTTGTGGGACATTTTCTTTTGGTGAAACAAGTAAGTTTAGGTCTGGGGCTTGGGGCAGGTTAAGATTAGGATCAGGATTTAGTTATTATTCATAAATAAGAACACGTCTTAACAACCACCATAGAAATGAACTGGAACTGTGACGCGTGGCAGATTTAGGCAAAAAAGCCGTGAATTGGTGCTGCTCATAGGCATTTTACGACCTGTAATGTCGTGGTAAATGTACGCTTTCTTGTGAGATCGGAATGTTTTTCCAGTAAAACGTACTTTTAAGCCAGGCAAGCCCAGAAAAAGTAGAAAATAACAAAACACGAGCATGTTTTCACGCCTGGTATACATCAATAAGTTATGAAAAGTCAAAATCCAAATACCAACGAATTGTGGTTGAAGCCACAAGGCGACATTTTCTTTGGGTTTAACAAGTAAATCTTAAACTATCCCAAGCCCTAAACTTAGCCATTGAAGCCTAAACTTATTCATTAAATTCAAAGAAAATATACACTTTTGTCCCTAGATTCTATAATGAAAGACTTCATTTGCCTTGTGGTCATACCTGTTTGTCAAAGCCTGATCCCGTCAGATCTCAGAAGCTAAGCAAGATAGGGCCTGGTTAGTACTTGGATGGGAGACCATTAGAACACCAGGTGCTACAGTGGGACGTCAGGAGTAGATTGTCGTTGTGTCCTTGGGCAAGACACTTAACCCACACTGCCTCAGTGTCTGTTACACTGGGTGAGTGGATGCTAGATTGTAAAGCGCTTTGAGTGCCTGGAAAGGTAGAAAAGCACTATATAAATAGACCAATTACCATTTTTTCATTGTCATTATCATAATTGTTGTGTCTTGTGATAATCGTAACACTAAACTCTAAAATCGTGACACCTCTAGTCTCTGAATATATTTGAACTCAAACATTTCACAAGCTTCTCGTCCCAAACGTGTCCGAGCCAACGGACTGGCTCATCACCGCGGAGACGAATGGACCAGAACGAGTGGGAAATACAGAGGGATTGTGTTATCGAACGCATCAGTGAGAGGCTTAGCACACAATGTGATTCTAGGAGAGAGGAAATCCACGTCCAGAAGGGAAATGTAAAGACGAGAAGAAACATGGTCCACACAGAGGAGGCTTCAATAAGGGAGTAATAAAACAGACCAGAGAGGAGAGGAGGGAAGGAAGGAAGAGAGGAGGGAGGAGGACAGAGGAGGCTTCAATAAGGGAGTAATAAAACAGACCAGAGAGGAGAGGAGAGAAGGAAGGAAGAGGAGGAAGGAAGGAAAGGAAGGAAGAGAGGAGGCTTCAATAAGGGAGTAATAAAACAGACCAGAGAGGAGAGGAAGAAGGGAAGACACAGGAAGCAGGGAAGGAAGGAACAGAGGAGAGGAGGAAGAGAGGGTGAAAGAAGAGAGGAAGAAAGGTAGGAAGAGAGGAGGGAGAAGGACAAAGGAGGCTTCAATAAGGGGGTAATAAAACAGACGAGAGAGGAGAGGAAGAAGGGAAGACAGAGGAAGCAGGGAAGGAAGGAACAGAAGAGAGGAAGAAGGGAAGGAAGAGAAGAGAGGAAGAAAGGAAGAGAAAAAAGGAAGAATGGGTAGAGGAGAAGAGGAAGGAATGGAAGAGAGGAGAGGAGGAAGGGAAGGCGGGAGGAGAGAAAGAAGGGAAGGAAGAGAAGAGAAGAGGAAGGAAAAGAAGAGAGGAGAGGAAGAAGAAGCAGGGAAGGAGGAGAGGAGGAAGGAAGAAGTGTGTGAAAGAAGAAGAGCAAAAGAGATGAAAGATGAGAGAAGAGAAGGCGCAAGAAGGAAAGAGAGAAAAAGACAAAAAGACAAAAGAAATGGAAAGAGAGAAAGAAAGACAGCAAAAGAGAGAGAAGGGAAGCAGGGATAAAAAGGAAGAGAAATTAAAAAGGGAGAAGAAAAAGAAAGAGGAGGGAGAACAAGAGAGTAAAAGAAGAAAGAGAAAGATAGAGAAGGAAAGAGCAGAAGAAAGGGGGAGAAAGAAGAGAAGAAAAAATAATATAGGGAAAAAACAGAAAAAGAAAGGGAAGGAGAGAGAGTCAGAGAGGGAAAGAAAGAAGTGGAAAAAAGAAAGAGGAGAAAGAAAGAGGAAATAAAGATGAAGACGGAGAGAGAGAAGAAAAAATGATTTCAAGTGAGTGAGGGAAAAATGGAGTAAGAGAAGAACAGAAAAGAGACATGAGAGGGAAAGAGAGAGGGGGGAGGAAGGAGAGAGAGGGATGGAGGGAGGGAGGCACAGGGAGGTGAAGAGTAAATTTGTATGAAGTAGTAAAGCTGTTGTAAGCAGATGGAGAAGAACTGCCTGAGTGATTTTTGCTTTGTGAGGTGTAAACGGAGAGAGAGAGAGAGAGAGAGAGAGAGAGAGAGAGAAAGAGAGAAGAGAGGGAGAGAGAGAGAGAGAGAGAGAGAGAGAGAGAGAGAGAGAGAGAGAGAGAGAGAGAAGAGAGGGAGAGACAGAGAGAGAGAGACAGAGAGAACATACATCCAAATCCAGAGCTCAGAGTGGAACAGATGGTGTGGTGGACTTGTTACAAACTGGTGAGGAGAAGCTGAGACTGACACACTCACAGTCATTCGTCAGGAGGAAGAAGATACTGTATACTCCAGAATCACTGAAGAGCAATCAGAGGCTTAAGTTTACAAATGATTCAGAATGTTGTATTTGATCATATGTGCTGATGTTGAGTATGTGCTGGTATTGGTGGATGAAGAAATGTATGTTTACACTCACGATGCAAGCAACTGGATAGAAGAATTCAATGATATAAGACCAGATGAAGAGCAAGAGCCAGCTTTTCCTATGAAACACGTTCTACCCAATTTGTTATCTATTAAGGTAAAAATGAGTCCACAATATCCTGACTGCATCTATTAATGTCCCACTTATTCACCAAACTCCATTAGGTTATTTTCTGTTGTTGTTGTTGTTGTTGTTTAACCTGCCCAGCCAGATGGTTTATCTCGCGATATTTGTGAATTCACAAACACAAGATAAACCAGCTGGCCTTCCAGCCGCACGATTGGTTTGAGAGTCTGAACCAGTGGTGTTTCGGCCCAATCACATCACAGCAGCATGGTTCTGAGGCTCAATCACATTGTAGCAGGGCGGGCTAACATGGGCTGTTAGCGCTGAGTCTGATTCAAGCTAAACAAAGATGGCTGCTCTGTGGATGTTCATGTTTCTGCTGCTTTTGATGAGGTTTTAGCAGAAATACAGAGTCATTTCTCTTTGAAAGAAGAGCAGTATGTCTGACACTTGTTCTATCTCACACAGACATTGGATACACCATTATGAGTTGTTGCTGTGATTGGCTAAGCACAAATAAGGTCAGCCGCTCACCCAATCAGCTCCAAGTATTTCACTAAACGTCACTAAGCGCTTTCAGCTGGTAAAGTTCCAGGTGGATACAGTGAACTCAGATCAACACAGATCCATCTGGAGTGAGCCAGGTTAGTTGTTGTTATTGTGGCTAGTTACCATTAGCATACCGACACATTTTGCTCTTAAAAGCTGCAGGGAAAAAAACCTTTAATAACATTGTTCTTTGCCATGAAATACAAAATCATTATTTCACAAATTTTATGTAAATAAACCCCATACCTTTTACAATATTTAATAACCTGCACTTAAACAATATGACTTCTAGCTTGAAATGTAATAAAGCTGGAATGTGACGTGAAAACAATCCATTCAGCTAAATCAGCGTCTCTGATTGCTCTATTCAATATTCATGGCTGCTTATGATGAAAAATAAAGAAAAATATATCGCAGGAGACTGAAATCTATTACGAATCATTGAGTTCTAAGACAACTAAAGCTCCTTTGTTTCATGTGTGCCACAAAATAACCTTCTCTGATTGGACGAGGCAATGTGGAGTTGATTTGAGACACAGCAGGGAGTTATTGTAACAAGAGTAAAAATACCTCCTCTCTTTAACAACAGACAAGACAACAAAAGAAAAGACTGAAAAGATGTAATAATCTACTATGAAAAGGCTTTGATGAGTATAGTTTGGCGTTGCAGGATTCACAAAACACTTATTCATAAACATTTCAAGAAAAAAAAAAAGTAGAATAACATTTAATTTACACAAGTTTACTCGTTAGTGACCAGAAAAATCCAAACTGACTTTTAGCAAGCACACTATGCAGTATTTATATCGTCATGCTCATAATTACGCATCATTAAGGTACAAATTGCCTAAAACCGCTCTCCCAATTTCAGCCCAACACCTGCTACTTTCAGCTAAATTGGTATTTACTGTTTTTTTTTTCCAACAAGAATCTGGTACAGTCCATGAAAAACACCACATGAGCAGGAATTGACTGTGTGCACGGAATTTCAGTTGACTTGTGGACGTTCAAAATGCTAACTTCTGTACATACGACCACATCCTGTTAGCGTTAGCATTTAGACACAATTATGTCTCTTTTAAAACACACAAGTTCTCTGGTGAAAATCTTCCTCTTGATATTGTNAACACCTACTGTCTGACTGTTGTGACGTATGTCTGTGACTGTTTGTAAACACCTGACCATGTCTGTGACTGTTTGTGACGTAACAACCTGACCATGTCTGTGACTGTTTGTGACGTAACAACCTGACCATGTCTGTGACTGTTTGTGACGTAACAACCTGACCATGTCTGTGACTGTTTTGTGACGTAACAACCTGACCTGTCTGTGACTGTTTGTGACGTAACAACCCTGACCATGTCTGTGACTGTTGTGACGTAACAACCTGACCATGTCTGTGACTGTTTGTGACGTAACAACCTCACCATGTCTGTGACTGTTTGTGACGTAACAACCTGGACCATGTCTGTGACGTTTGTGACGTACACCTGACATGTCTGTGACTGTTTGTGACGTAACAACCTGACCATGTCTGTGACTGTTTGTGACGTAACAACCTGACCATGTCTGTGACTGTTTTGACGTAACAACTGACCATGTCTGTGACTGTTTGTGACGTAACAACCTGACCATGTCTGTGACTGTTTGTGACGTAACAACCTGACCATGTCTGTGACTGTTTGTGACGTAACAACCTGACCATGTCTGTGACTGTTTGTGACGTAACAACCTGACCATGTCTGTGACTGTTTGTGACGTAACAACCTGACCCATGTCTGTGACTGTTTGTGACGTAACAACCTGACCATGTCTGTGACTGTTTGTGACGTAACAACCTGACCATGTCTGTGACTGTTTGTGACGTAACAACCTGACCATGTCTGTGACTGTTTGTGACGTAACAACCTGACCATGTCTGTGACTGTGACTAACAACCTGACCATGTCTGTGACTGTTTGTGACGTAACAACCTGACCATGTCTGTGACTGTTTGTGACGTAACAACCTGACCATGTCTGTGACTGTTGACGTAACAACCTGACCATGTCTGTGACTGTTTGTGACGTAACAAACCTGACCATGTCTGTGACTGTTTGTGACGTAACAACCTGACCATGTCTGTGACTGTTTGTGACGTAACAACCTGACCATGTCTGTGACGTTGTGACGTAACAACCTGACCATGTCTGTGACTGTTGTGACGTAACAACCTGACCATGTCTGTGACTGTTTGTGACGTAACAACCTGACCATGTCTGTGACTGTTTGTGACGTAACAACCTGACCATGTCTGTGACTGTTTGTGACGTAACAACCTGACCATGTCTGTGACTGTTGTGACGTAACAACCTGACCATGTCTGTGACTGTTTGTGACGTAACAACCTGACCATGTCTGTGACTGTTTGTGACGTAACAACCTGACCATGTCTGTGACTGTTTGTGACGTAACAACCTGACCATGTCTGTGACTGTTTGTGACGTAACAACCTGACCATGTGCTCTGTGACTGTTTGTGACGTAACAACCTGACCATGTCTGTGACTGTTTGTGACGTAACAACCTGACCATGTCTGTGACTGTTTGTGACGTAACAACCTGACCATGTCTGTGACTGTGACGTAACAACCTGACCATGTCTGTGACTGGTTTTGTGGACGTAAACAACCTGACCATGTCTGTGACTGTTTGTGACGTAACAACCTGACCATGTCTGTGACTGTTTTGTGACGTAACAACCTGACCATGTGTGACTGTTTTAGAAAACCTGACATGTCTGTGACTGTGAGTAACAACCTGACCATGTCTGTGACTGTTTGTGACGTAACAACCTGACCATGTCTGTGACTGTTTGTGACGTAACAACCTGACCATGTCTGTGACTGTGACGTAACAACCTGACCATGTCTGTGGACTGTTTGTGACCTAACAACCTGACCATGTCTGTGACTGTGACCTAACAACCTGACCATGTCTGTGACTGTGACGTAACAACCTGACCATGTCTGTGACTGTTTGTGACGTAACAACCTGACCATGTTACTGTTGTGACTAGTGTCTGTGACGTAACAACCTGACCATGTCTGTGACTGTTTGTGACGTAACAACCTGACCATGTCTGTGACTGTTTGTGACGTAACAACCTGACCATGTCTGTGACTGTTTGTGACGTAACAACCTGACCATGTCTGTGACTGTTTGTGACGTAACAACCTGACCATGTCTGTGACTGTTTGTGACGTAACAACCTGACCATGTCTGGTGACGTTTGTGACGTAACAACCTGACCATGTCTGTGACTGTTTGTGACGTAACAACCTGACCATGGTCTGTGGACTGTTTGTGACGTAACAACCTGACCATGTCTGTGACTGTTTGTGACGTAACAACCTGACCATGTCTGTGACTGTTTGTGACGTAACAACCTGACCATGTCTGTGACTGTTTGTGACCTAACAACCTGACCATGTCTGTGACTGTTTGTGACGTAACAACCTGACCATGTCTGTGACCGTTTGTGACGTAACAACCTGACCATGTCTGTGACTGTGACGTAACAACCTGACCATGTCTGTGACTGTGACGTAACAACCTGACCATGTCTGTGACTGTGACGTAACAACCTGACCATGTCTGTGACTGTTTGTGACGTAACAACCTGACCATGTCTGTGACTGTTTGTGACGTAACAACCTGACCATGTCTGTGACTGTTAGTGACGTAACAACCTGACCATGTCTGTGACGTTTGTGACTAACAACCTGACCATATCTGTGACTGTTTGTGACGTAACAACCTGACCATGTCTGTGACTGTTTGTGACGTAACAACCTGACCATGTCTGTGACCGTTTGTGACCTAACAACCTGACCATGTCTGTGACTGTGACGTAACAACCTGACCATGTCTGTGACTGTGACGTAACAACCTGACCATGTCTGTGACTGTGACGTAACAACCTGACCATGTCTGTGACTGTTTGTGACCTAACAACCTGACCATGTCTGGACTGTTTGTGACGTAACAACCTGACCATGTCTGTGACTGTTTGTGATGTAACAACCTGACCATGTCTGTGACTGTTTGTGACGTAACAACCTGACCATGTCTGTGACTGTTGTGATGTAACAACCTGACCATGTCTGTGACTGTTTGTGATGTAACAACCTGACCATGTCTGTGACTGTGATGTAACAACCTGAACATGTCTGTGACTGTGATGTAACAACCTGACCATGTCTGTGACGTAACAACCTGACCATGTCTGTGACTGTGACGTAACAACTTTACCATGGGAAAACGTTAACAACCAATCTGGCTCTGTTTAGGCACAATTCTATGGTTAAGTTTAGGATTGGGGCTTGAGATATTGGTACTGATATTGAGAATCAGATAACTCAGTTTTTCACGAAATAAATCTTTTGGAAAACCTATAGCCTAAATGGTCCTCACTTTAGAATAGGGGCCGGAAGTAAATGATTAGCAAATGTTTGCTCATTATTAGTAAATACTATATAGTAATTTACTGATGATCAGGTATGTTAATGTTAGTTAACCATCTTAATGGCTAACTAACATTTATACATTTTTTGTATGGACATTATTATAAAGTGTTACACTCAAACAGCTAACACCTCATTAAATATGCCCGCGGAGAATCAGCCTTGATCAGCAGCGATGCGTAAACTTTTACACGTGTTTGTGATGTTTACTTTGACACCTTTAAAAACAGCCTTGTTTCACTTCCCATTGTGTATTTAGTGCTCACTCAGCTGGTTTTAACCAGGAATGTCCCAGAACTGGACAAGGTTTTCATAAGAACTGATGATGTTAGTTATCAATGTAACTATAGTTCTATGAGTAGCTAAAGCTAAAACTGTTGGTTTATACATTTCTGTTCAGCCTAAACAAGATGAAATAACATTCTGATCCTAAAAATATCAAAACTGATGAACACTGATAGCATTATTATGCAAAACTGAGTTTATTCATTGAACTACAAATTAGACATTTTTAAATATATAATTTTGTGCTAAAAAGCATCCAAGCCAAAATAAAATGTGCAGAATTGTTCACTCTACAAAATTAAGAACCTTAAATATACCTAAAAAAAAAACATCTAAAAAATAGGTTAAAATAGCTATTTATTGAACTTTGTGTGTAAAATGTGGTTTAATCATGATTAATAGCAGCTCAAGCATGCGATTAATCATGATTACAAATTTGAATCGCTGCCCACACAGCAAATTTGAAAGTGTTAAAATTTGGGGGTTGAGCCTTTTTCAGCAAGTGTAGAGTTGATTTTACCCCTGGTGAGTTATCTTCTTTTTGTTTCACTCCCTGATGTCATATAGTAGGGGTTAAAATTGAGAGTCAAAAAGTATTTTTCTCATTTAACTCTGAATGAGTTGTTTTATGCAATTATAACCCTGAAAAGTCTAACCCTTGAATCTCGGTGACCTGATGACACTCACAGGGTTATTCCAGTTGCCACTCCCCTTTGAAGAGAGAGCACAGCACACCTGAACGTTGATTTGTTAATGACTGCAGTGGGGAAGCGGTCTTTGGTCTCCTATTTTGAAAACTTCCCAGTGTTTGTGAGACATATACAACAAAACATAGAGAATAGCTCCCCTCTGCTCAGGCTTTACAACCGTTATGTATAAGCTAACGTTAGCTACATTTATTAGGCTTATTTCCCCGAGGAAGTTAACTTTTACTAGCTCAAGTTACCGCAGTGGATCATTAGTTGATATTAACTAATTAAATGTGATTCAGCAAAATACTTCAGAATCCCTACGCTACTATCGCAAATGTTGAGTTAAACGGCTAGCGCTAATGTGAGCAAAGTGGCTAAACCCTGACCTATGCATAGGTGTTTTTGTCGTTTTTTTAACTTAACCCTTTATAAAAGTTAAAATGACACCTTTAAAAAGTTAAAATTTGACTCCAATAAAAAGTAAATACTAACACCTTTTTGAGAGTTATTAAGTAACCCCCCAAAAAAGGTAACTTTAACACTTTTCAGACTGGACTCATATAGACACTGAAAAAGTGTTAAAAATAAATCTCGGAGAGTTGATTTGACTCTGTTGAATTTGCTGTGCAGCTTTAAAGATTTCCGCGCTGCGCCGCTGTTATTTTTGCATGTTTTACTTCACTGTACATTTAAAACCTTTTCTCCGGGGGATATAAAGCAGATTTACACAAAATAATTCACAGAATATCACTGGTCAGACCCAGTAAAAAAGAGCTGTGGCTACACTTATGATCCACATAAAGATCTTTCCTTTAGAGGTGTCTCTGAAAGTCTATTTCCATGGCACAGGCTGATTTTGTTCTTCATAAACCTGTTTTTTAGTTGTTCTCACATTGGTGGTGCTGTCCTCTGTCGGTGGACTTGTCATGGGAATTGTCTTCACTTGTCTGGGTGTTTTATGCATAAAATGTATCAAAGGTGAGATATTTTGTCTGAAAATATTGTCAATATCAATCTATAATTCTAATGCAAGGAACTGATTTCTTTCTGCAGACAAACATGTCAAAGAAGTGTAAGTACTGAGCTGTGATTCCAGCCTCTCTACATCTAACATATACTGTACACTGTGTTTATTTCTTGACTGACAAAATGTAATTTGATGGAGTCAAGTGAACAAAGTGCTTGAAACATATTTTCTTAAATTCACATGCAAACTCCATTTAATTTTTTTTTTTTTTTTTTTTTTTTTAAGCTCTCAAAGCGCTGACCCAGGTAAAGAAAAGCAGATCTGAATTTTACAACATCAATCGTTACACAATGTATAATGTTAATTCATATTTTGAATCCAATGAAGTTGAAGATGAGTATGACGACGTGGCAGAAAGAACGTACATGCCTCTGGTAAGTGTTGTGGAACCACTTTATAATAACTACACCATAATAAACCTGAAAGAAACGTCAATAGGACTTAATTATTCATGAACAATAGATCAATTTATGAAGGAACGATTTAGGGTTGAAGGGGTGGGGCTTGATGTTATTAAGAATTTATTAAGCCTTAATACATTTTTTGATTCAATTTGTCATTCATTCATAATAAATTAATAATTCATGTTTTTTTAAGTGTTTACTAAGACAAATTAAGATGTATTTAGCATTAAGTGTTACCAGTGTATCTACCATTCTGAGAAAGCAGGCTTAATTCTATATCTGAGACTTATCTCCAGAAACTCTGATTTAAAGTAGCAAAAAATAATATCTTCATTTCAATTAAGTTTAGATTTGTGAAACCAAAATACAAAATACATTAATAATCGCTGTGTCTCAAAGCACTCACAGTTTCCCTGAGCCCAGAGTAATGTCATTTACAAATGTGCTGTTTTTTTTTTTTCACCACTTTTTTGATGGCTGTAAAAATATAGTAGTTTGTTTAAAAAAAATGTTTTGCCTAAATCTGTGAATTCACTTCTGACTAAAAATACCAAATTTGAAAAAAAAATCCTCACCCCTGCCGCACACTGAGTCCAAGTTTGGGACTCTTGCGAGACTTAGACAGTGCTTTAAACCATTGCTTCCTTGTACACTGACGTCGGTGCAGTGTGAGCGCACGTTTGAGAGTCGCGCAAGTGTGCAGAAAGAATCTGTAGAGAGTCAATTTTTGTCGGAGGTCGCAGTGGTCTGATACGGCTTTCAATTCATAATACGAGCATTCTCGCGGTAATCCACGTGAATCCACGCGGCTTTGGGCAATAACAGACCACAGTGTGGAGCTGGTGTACAAGGCACTTTGCTAGAAACTCGGACACGTCTTGGACTGAACTCGCCTCGCAGTCTGTGTCCCGGAGGTGTCAGTGTTTTATTTTTTGCAGAGGTACAAAAAGCAGATTCTAAGAGGAGGTTAAAATGTGACACAAAATGGCTAATTTTTCATATAAAATGACACTCTAAAATGGATTTTTTTTTTTTTTGACCTTTTATTACAGCCTTTTTTTAAAGGTAAATATCAGTCCCAACTTTGACTTTGATGATTTTGTAGGAGCCATTTTGTTCTGTTGGAGCCATTTTGTCCCATTGACTTTCATTATACACCCTTTTTGTTATTGCTTTGAAATGTCTCTATAGGTGTGATTTCACAAACGTTTGTGTTTGTTCCTTTTCAGAAGAGCTGAAATGTGTCATTTTTAGACTTGATGATGAATTGTGTATTTCCCATTGAAACAGGCCTGTGAATAGTAAATCACAGTTTTCTCATTTTGGAGCTGAAGAGGGAGGGCTCCTGGGGGCGTGGCCTCGCCTGGGTGTGCCAAACCTGTGGGAATTAGCTTCTCTGCAAAAATAATAAAACCTTGAGGATGTTTTGTTATGTTGTATTTTTACATTTAAGAAAAAATGAAAAATAAATATGTTACTATAATTTTACAGTCATCAAAAAAAGTAGACGCGCTAACCGGAGATAAGGAACGTTTTTCTAATGGGACACAAGGATCGTGTTCACTTTAATGATATTTCAAACATTTGACAATAAATAAACCTTTTTTTATGTTTTCAGACCAAAGCATGTCATGATGTTTATGCGTCTGTTCATGATCAGTCGACTGCAAACCCAAGAGAGAACGTCTGCCCCAGCGCTGTATGAAAATGTTTATGTTAATGTGTATTAGGAAATTGCTCCTGTAAACTGAGATGTACAATTTTAAAGGAACCATATGTAAGATTTAAATTTTAAATTTCAGAAACATGCGCTTAATGTGTCCATGTGACAATAATCAAAATACTTAAGTACTATTCGCACAGCTTAATATTTACCTATAGGGACGTCTGTAAACTTTAAATTACCCCATGACCTCTTTTTACAGGCATTCTTACGGGGATATTTGATGTCTGTAATTTTAGTTTAATTTAGTTTGTTCATTTGAAGGACAATGTGCGGCTGCACCAGATTTAGCACAAAGCTACTTTCCATCTGCAGTCCTCCACATACAAACATTTAAACAGATGTAAAAATAAAACATTACAAGTAAAATTCAACTACACAAATGTGCTAAATAAAACATTTTAGATTAAATTCAATTATACAAAAGTGCAAAATATTCAGTTTTCAGTGCATAGATAGTTACATCAGTAAGTGCTTCATTGTATTAATGTGTCAAAGACAATAGTGCAACAGGTACCGGGTGTACCCACGAGGGTAGCACCCGATAGATACATACCCAAGTGGTACAGATGTACATGTGACAGTGCTATTACACCGATTAACTGATAATCTGATGGCCTAATACCCGTCTGGTGCTCTAGTGTGAACAGGACTGGTACTAGTGTGCACAGGACTGGTACTCTAGTGTGAACAGGACTGGTGCTCTAGTGTGCACAGGACTGGTACTAGTGTGCACAGGACTGGTGCTCTAGTGTGCACAGGACTGGTACTCTAGTGTGCACAGGACTGGTACTAGTGTGCACAGGACTGGTACTCTAGTGTGCACAGGACTGGTACTCTAGTGTGCACAGGACTGGTACTCTAGTGTGCACAGGACTGGTACTAGTGTGCACAGGACTGGTACTCTAGTGTGCACAGGACTGGTACTAGTGTGAACAGGACTGGTGCTCTAGTGTGCACAGGACTGGTACTCTAGTGTGCACAGGACTGGTGCTCTAGTGTGCACAGGACTGGTACTAGTGTGCACAGGACTGGTGCTCTAGTGTGCACAGGACTGGTACTAGTGTGCACAGGACTGGTACTCTAGTGTGCACAGGACTGGTACTAGTGTGCACAGGACTGGTACTCTAGTGTGCACAGGACTGGTACTAGTGTGCACAGGACTGGTACTCTAGTGTGCACAGGACTGGTACTCTAGTGTGCACAGGACTGGTGCTCTAGTGTGCACAGGATGGTACTAGTGTGCACAGGACTGGTACTAGTGTGCACAGGACTGGTGCTCTAGTGTGCACAGGACTGGTACTAGTGTGCACAGGACTGGTGCTCTAGTGTGCACAGGACTGGTACTAGTGTGCACAGGACTGGTACTCTAGTGTGCACAGGACTGGTACTAGTGTGCACAGGACTGGTACTCTAGTGTGCACAGGACTGGTACTCTAGTGTGCACAGGACTGGTACTCTAGTGTGCACAGGACTGGTACTAGTGTGCACAGGACTGGTACTCTAGTGTGCACAGGACTGGTACTAGTGTGCACAGGACTGGTACTCTAGTGTGCACAGGACTGGTGCTCTAGTGTGCACAGGACTGGTACTAGTGTGCACAGGACTGGTGCTCTATTGTGCACAGGACTGGTGCTCTAGTGTGCACAGGACTGGTACTAGTGTGCACAGGACTGGTACTAGTGTGCACAGGACTGGTGCTCTAGTGTGCACAGGACTGGTGCTCTAGTGTGCACAGGACTGGTGCTCTAGTGTGCACAGGACTGGTGCTCTAGTGTGCACAGGACTGGTGCTCTAGTGTGCACAGGACTGGTGCTCTAGTGTGCACAGGACTGGTACTAGTGTGCACAGGACTGGTACTAGTGTGCACAGGACTGGTGCTCTAGTGTGCACAGGACTGGTGCTCTAGTGTGCACAGGACTGGTGCTCTAGTTGCACAGGACTGGTGCTCTAGTGTGCACAGGACTGGTGCTCTAGTGTGCACAGGACTGGTGCTCTAGTGTGCACAGGACTGGTACTAGTGTGCACAGGACTGGTACTAGTGTGCACAGGACTGGTGCTCTAGTGTGCACAGGACTGGTACTAGTGTGCACAGGACTGGTGCTCTAGTGTGCACAGGACTGGTGCTCTAGTGTGCACAGGACTGGTGCTCTAGTGTGCACAGGACTGGTGCTCTAGTGTGCACAGGACTGGTACTAGTGTGCACAGGACTGGTACTCTAGTGTGCACAGGACTGGTACTAGTGTGCACAGGACTGGTGCTCTAGTGTGCACAGGACTGGTACTCTAGTGTGCACAGGACTGTACTAGTGTGCACAGGACTGGTACTCTAGTGTGCACAGGACTGGTACTAGTGTGCACAGGACTGGTACTAGTGTGCACAGGACTGGTGCTCTAGTGTGCACAGGACTGGTACTCTAGTGTGCACAGGACTGGTGCTCTAGTGTGCACAGGACTGGTGCTCTAGTGTGCACAGGACTAGTGCTCCAAGAGCCAGTCTTTGATGGCCCACGAAAAACTGTGAAAGTCCTCAATGTTTTTAAGATTGTCTGGGAGCCCATTCCACTCTTTGATGGCTTTATATGAAAAGGCTGATTGAGCAAAAGCAGACTTTCTTTTACGAACATTACATGCTTAGAGCGTAACGCTCTGGTGGTTCATTGAGAGCGTGGCTGTACAAAGTTTTCAGAGGGGGATTTTATGCACCAGGCGGATATCAGAGTATCTGATCAGATTGTCAAAGCTCAGGATTTTGTATTTGTCTAATATATTGCAATGGTGGTAACGCCGAGATTTTTTATCAAGAATTTTAAGAACCTGATTAATTATCTTGTTTTTACAGACTTTCCGTAAATGGTGACAGATAGATTATGGCAACTACATTTTACTTCATTCATGAAATGAGCGTTTCTTGTGTTTTCAGTTTTTTTTTTATTGTCAATTAGCTTAAGTTACCTGAGCCGTGGCAGCGTTGGACGAGTTGTAATTCAGAATCACATCCACACCATCAGATTTATAAAACGCAGAAGAATCTCTCTTTTAATACATTTACAGTAATAAAATCCAAACATCCACACATTGCGTTCTGTCCACTGTTCTGTCCAAACTTTTCTCAAACATCATTCTTCGAGGTTGTACTTCTGGTTCACAGACTTTTAATCGTAGTTTGATTCATCTTCAGCGCTTTAATCAAAAAAATGACAGTTTAATTTGAAAATGATCCGTAAAGAATAGTACGATAATACTTTACAGACATTTTTACAGACTTGGACGATTCGCTCGGGATAGTAGAGGTTTGTAATTATTACAATTTACATGAAGGTAAATAATATTAGGCCGTGCAAATAGGACTTTAGAGAGATATCTGAGCACAAGGTAAGGTTTATTTTAAGTGAGTACAATCATTCAAAACTGTGCATGATTATTCTCGCCCGCTCAGCATTTCCACAGTTTATGTATTTGGACTTTTTGTTGATGTTAATTACAAAAGGTTACAAATCTTTTGTCTTGTCTTTCTAGTATTTGATGTTTTTTATGCAAATTAGTTAAAAGTATAATGTATGATTAAAAGCATGTTTATGTTTTAGTTTAAATTCCCTGTAAAAAGTCTGAAGGTCAAAAAGTTAAGTTGATTTTACTTGACAATGTGAGTCAAAGACTTTCAACTTTTCTCTAAAGTTATAAAAAGAGAGAGGAGAAGACAGAGAGAGAAGCAAACAAGAGAAAGGAGAAAGAAAGAGAGGGAGAGAGGTTGAAAGAGAGAGAGGAGAAAGAGAAAGAAAGATGAAAGAGAGAGAGATGTGAAAGAAAAGAGAGAGCGAGAGGAGAAAGAGAGGGGGAGAGAGACAAAGAGGAGAGAAAGAAATATGGAAGGAGAGAGGAGAATGAAAGACCAAGAGAGAGAGAGAGAAAGAGAGATGGATGAGACAGACAAAAAAAAGTGTGAGAAGAGAGAGAGAGAGAGGAGAAAAAAGAGGAAAAAGAGGAAAAAGACAAAGAGGGGAGGGCAAGGGAGAGGAGACACAGAGGGAGAAAGACAGAGGGGAAAAAGAGAGGAGAAAGACAGAAAAGAGAGAGAGCAAGACACAGGGAGGGAGGAAGACATGAGAGAAGACAGAGAGATGAGAAAGAAGATGCAAGAGAGAGAAGGCATAAGGAGAGAAAGAGAGATCGAGAGGAGAAAGAAGGAAAGACAGAGAGAGAGAAGGGGCAAAAGAGAGAAAAAAGGCAGAAGAGAGGAGAGAGAGAGAAGCAGACACTGAGAGGAAGAGAGACATAAGAGAAGACATAAAGAGATGAGAAGAAGATGCAAGAAGGCAGCAAAAGAAATAGGAAAGAGAGAAAGAGAGATGAGAAAGGAGAGAAAGCGGGAGAGAGAAGAAAGAAGCAGCATGAGAGGGAGGAGAAAGAGAAAGACAGATGAATGAGAAAGAAGGCAAAAGAGAGAGGAGGAGGAAGAGAGGAGGAAGAAGACAGAAAGGAGAAAGATGGAGAGAGAGAGAGGAGAGATAAGAACCAAGAGAGAGAACAAGAGAGATCAGATAGGAGAGGAAGAGAGCAGCGAGAGAGAGAGAACAGACAAGTCACATACATGAGTTTAATTGACATACAACTTTAAGGCAGAAATTGCATTTACATTATGAATTTAAAATTGTATTGCTCTGATACTTTTGAAAGTGTTCTCTTGTACAGAAGGCCTGTGTAGTGAAAATAACTCTTTTTGTTTTTACACAAACATCTACTAACAGAAAGTGGCTCATATTGTGTAGAGTGTTCTGCTTGTTCAGTTGTTTTAGTGTGAACCAGTGGTCAAAGTGTGAAGTTTCTTTCTGTCTTCTCATTCTTTAGTAAGTAAGCAAGTAAGTAAGTAAACTTTATTTATATAGCGCTTTTCACAGATAAAAATCACAAAGTGCTTCACATAGACAATTTAGAAACAGTATAAATGAAGAAATGAAAATAATGCAACAACCCAGTCAACTAAAAGCTTTTTGAAATAAAAGAGTCTTTAGCTGCTTTTTAAAAGAGTCCACTGATTCTGCCTGGCGAAGGCAGGAGGCAGAGCATTCCACAGTCTGGGAGCCACAGCCTGAAAGGACAGATCCCCGCGAGTTTTAAAATGAGTCTTTGGGATCATGAGAAGGTTTTGGTCAGAGGACCGGAGAGTGCGATTGGAGGTGTAAGGACACAGCATGTCACTGATATATTCCGGAGCCTGGCCTTGCAACGCTCGATAAGTCAAAGTACAGAGCTTAAAATCAATTCTATATTTTACAGGCAGCCAGTGCAGAGAAGATAAAACAGGCGAGATATGGGCTGTTCTGGGAGTTCCTGTTAAAATCCTTGCAGCAGAGTTTTGCACAAGTTGAAGTCTTTGAAGAGCCGACTTATTTAGACAAGTAAAAACTGAGTTGCAATAGTCTAGACGTGATGAGATAAAAGCATGGATAATCATCTCCAGATCAGACTTTGACAACATTTTCTTCACTTTTGAGATGTTTCTGAGATAGTAAAAACTATTTTTGGTCAACTGTCTGGAGTGACCCTCAAGAGACATCGACTGGTCAAACACAACGCCCAAGTTTCTTAGACTGTTTTTTACAGAGGAGCCCAGAAAGCCCAGATGCTGTTTAATTAAAGGAATCTTTTTATCAGGAGCAATAATCAAAGTTTCGGTCTTGTCTGAGTTTATCTGGAGAGAATTTGCCGACAACCAGTTTTTGATGCAAGACACACACTCTAAGAACATAGTTAAAAAGTGAAACTCTGACTCATTAAAAGAACAATACAACTGGATATCATCAGCATAAAAGTGGTAAGACACATTTTTAAAACCATGAATTATCTGGCCAAGGGGCGCCAGGTACAACAGAAATAAAACTGGGCCAAGCACAGATCCTTGCGCAACTCCACAGGACAGGCTAGAAATATCAGACATCACATTGTTTATGGCAACGCTGAAAGAACGGTCATTTATATAAGATGAAAACCACTGTAGGACAGATCCAGAAAAGCCTATCTCAGCTTCTAAACGATCAATTAGAATCCTGTGATCCACAGTATCAAAAGTAGAAGTTAGATCAAGTAGCACTAAAACAGTGTATCGTCCAGAATCGGCCTTCATCATTACATCATTTACAACTTTGAGCAAAGCAGTTTCAGTAGAATGCAATTTTTGAAACCCAGATTGGAATTATCAAACAATCTTTGCTGTGTCATCAGAGAGATGAGCTGCACTGCCACAGCTTTTTCCAAGATCTTAGAGACAAATGGAAGTTTAGATATAGGCCTTTAATTTTTTGGCTCCTGTGGATCGAGGTTGGCTTTTTAAGAATAGGGTTGACAACAGCCTGTTTAAAGTAGCTTGGGACAGAGCCAGTTGCAGTGAGAGATTAATTAATTTTACAACCCAAGGTCCAATTACATCAAAGGCATTTAAAAACAAAGAAGTTGGAACAATGTCTACAGGACTGGAAGAGGGTTTCATCTTTTGTACCAGAAGTTCACATCCTGTAGGCTGACTAAAGTGAAAGAGGACCATGAGCAGACAGGAGAGGAGGACACAGGGCCTATATAATCTACAGGAGGGTTATATTTGCCCGAATGTCTTGTACTTTCTGGACAAAAAAGTTTAGAAAACTGTTACACTCTACTTGCGAGTACACAGGTACAGAAGGAGCAGAGGGAGCAACTAGGTTTTGAATAGTATCAAAAAGAACTTGAGGATTTTCTTGTTACATAAGACAATATTAGAAAAATATGCAGATCGAGCACGGCTTAACATTTCATTTAGCTCCATCATCATGTTTTAAGATGAAGTCTGTGCACCTCTAAGTTTGTGGTTTTCCATAAACGTTCCACTTTTCTACAATCTCTCCTAAAATCACGATAAGTCTCCTCTATCCATGGACACGGCTTAATGGTCGTTGACTTAGATGTGTTTTTGAGAGGTGCTACAGTGTTCACAACAGACAAGCAGTGGTTGTTAAATTCTGTGGTAAAATTCTCAACATCATCACAACCAGAAAAAGAATTTGGGTCAAACAAAGCTTTAAAGCTACTAAGTGTGGACTGATTTACAATACGTCTTTCAGTCACAACTTTACAATTTGAGGAAACAGTGTACACAGATGCAGAGAATGAGATCAGACAATGATCACTTATTATTCAAATCTTTTATTAAGTTTCAATATTTTATAAACAAAACAACAAAACAACAATGAACAACAAAACATAAAAACACTACAGGATAGCAGGCTGTATTAAATACAAAGTAAGAAAAAGCAGTACAAAAACGAAATGATGAAATGGTAAATATATATTCAAATATATTAATAGTAAAAAGATTACATACAGAAAATTACAAAATTTACCACAACAAAAAGTGCGCTACAATGATAAATCAGACTCAATATAACAAAGAAATTGTTTCCAAGTCTTATAATAATTCTCCACTGAACCATCTATGGTATGTTTAAGATGCTCGAGTTTTAAATGGCACACAACATCTTCCACCCAGTGTTTAAGAGTTGGAGGAGCGGCTTTTTTCCAATTATACAATATTATGCGTCGTGCAAGTAGAGTAAGAAAGGCTATTGCGTTTGCCTGATGAGGTGTTACTGTAATACCTAAAGGATAACACCAAACAGAGCTGTAGAAGAGTTTGCCATGACGTCTCTGTTACATATGAAGGAAATAACTTTGAATATTCCTTCCCAAAAGTTACTTAGACTGGAACAAGACCAGAACATATGGGTCAAGTTAGCCGAATCATGACTACACCTAACACAGGAAGAATCAGCACCTGGATATAGTTTAGCTACTTTACTTGGAGAAAGGTGCAATCTATGCAATACTTTGAACTGTATTAAACCATGTCTTATACAGATAGAGGATGAGTGAATTCTTGTAATTGCCATATGCCAAATACTATCAGGTAAATGTTCACCCAGTTCCTCTTCCCAATGTGTTTTTAAATGATTTAAAGATGGGGATGCCGCACTTTGGATTTTATTATAGATGACTGAAACCAAGCCCTTATCAACTGGGTCTAGCTCCAGACATTCATCAAGCCATGTTTTCTGGGGCAATGTTAAGGAAAAAAGTTGCTTTAACATAGCTGCGTATTTGAAGGTACCGAAAAAAGTCAGATTGTGAGACATTGAAGTCTGTCTTCAATTGTTCGAATGACATAAAAGTATGTTCTTTAAAAAGATCGCCAATGCGTCTCAAACCCCTCCTATGCCAGATTTGAAAAGATTGATCAATTAGAGATGGAGGAAAATGACCATTGCATTGAATAGGTAATGAAATTAAAGAGTGTTTGAATTTAAAGTGAGTTCTAAATTGAGACCATATTTTCAAGACGCCATGCATAACAACATTATTTGTCCTCAAATGCTTGCTTAAAGGTTGTGGACCACATAGAAGAGACCGTAGAGAGACTGGATTGCTGGAGTGTTGTTCAAGGTGGACCCAAGAAGGAGTTTCTATTTGCGATTTATCAGCAACCCAAAAGAGTAGTTTTTGGATATTTGCAGCCCAATAATAGTATAGCAAGTTAGGGAGGGATAACCCACCATCCTCTTTTTGTCGTTCTAAGAATTCTCTCCTAATTCGAGGAATATTCCTGTTCCAAATAAACATGGATATGTGTTTGTTCAATTCTTTAAAGTAAGCTTTGGGAATGAAGACTGGTAATGTCGAAAATAAATATAAGAATCTAGGCATAATCACCATTTTCACAGAGTTTACTCTTCCAACCAGTGACAAGGGAAGTGTGGCCCACCTGTCCATATCTTGTTTGACACTATCCAGAGCCTTTTTAAAGTTAACATCAAATAGGAGATCGTAGTTGTAGGTTACACATACCCCCAGGTAATTAAAACTTTCTTTATTAATGGTAAAATGGAAGCTTTGGAGATTTCCTTGTTGAGCCTTTTTATTTATGGGGAAGAGGATGCTTTTTGACATATTTAGTTTATACCCAGACACATTCCCAAATTTATTTATGAGATCGAGAGCAATAGGAATGGATTTGCATGGATCAGAAAGAAAGAGGAGTAGATCGTCAGCATAAAGACATAATTTGTGTACTTGCCCTCCTCTTTGTATGCCAGTTAGCAGAGGTGACTCTCTTAGCATTATTGCCAGCGGTTCGATGGAAATATCAAATAAAATTGGGCTTAATGGGCAGCCCTGCCTCACGCCACGTGAGAGAGGGAAAAAATTAGACACAACCTTATTTGTTCTTATTGATGCTTGAGGTGAAGCATATAAAATATCAATCCAGGAACAGAAGATAGGGCCAAATCCCATTTTCTTAAGTGTTAGAAACATGAAATTGTATTCAACCCTATCAAATGCTTTTTGGGCATCAAGGGAGATTATGACCTCTGGTACAATATTACTACGTTGATATAGAACATTGAAAACACGGCGAAGGTTGCTAGATATTTGTCTGCCCAAAACAAATCCTGTCTGGTCAGGATGGACCAACTTTGGGAGAACACTTTCAAGTCGCCCTGCTAATATTTTTGCAATAATTTATAGTCGCAGTTGAGAAGGCTAATAGGGCGATATGATTCACAGAGCAGGGGGTCTTTAGATTTTTTAAGCAGTAAGGAAATTATAGCTTGTGACATGGTCGCAGGGAGAGTTTTTTGTACAGAATTTCTCTAAAAACTTTTAGAAGTAAAGGAATTAATTTAGGGGCAAACATTTTAACAAATTCTATTGGATACCCATCTGGGCCAGGTGATTGCCAGTTCTATGTCGTATGTGCTACGCCCTCTACGGGCTTCGCTATTGGCTAACACTCGAGGCAGCGCCTCGCACCTGAAGATCAAACAATGTACCGCTCCAATCATGGGGACGTGGTTCCCCACTGGCCGTATATAAGGCCCTGTCCACTATCGCTCGCCCTTCTTTTCACTCAGCACTTGAAGATCTCTTAACTTGTTCTTTAAGAAAGATTTACTCTCTACAATCAAGATTTGGGTTTCGCCGTACTCACCAGCTCGAAGATTGTCACCCTCCGGTGTCGAGCACCGTGGGTACGGCAGATGTGAGACCCTCTTCTCCCCGAGGACCGTCTGTTTCCCTCTGCCTCTGTTGGCAGCACAACACAGGGATAAGACCGCCCCGTCTGCTGCTCGCTTCCCAGGGAGAAGCGAGAGTGGCGCCGTGGCTTCATGAGCCCCGAATCCCCGGAGCATCTCGGTCCGGACCCGGAGATGTCCGAGGGGAAGACCGTGCCTCCGGTCCGTGCTGCAGCCTTGCCGAGCAAGGCTCCAGCGCCTCCTTCCCTCCGGATTGTCCCCCTATGAAGAAGACATGGCGTTCCTCTTCTCCCGCGGCTGCTGCTTGGCGCCAACACCGTGTGCCAGCATACCGGCCGTATCGCTGTGTGCACTGGTGCAGCGAGTCGGGGGCTCCATCCATCGAGGACGGGATCAGTTTGGCTCTGCTTCCCTCTTCCTCGCTCTGATCTGGCGGTAAGCCTCTATTCCAGCCCGAGACAGGCTGACGGCGGTGGTCGTGTATCGCTGCTATGCTAATGCTACACGGTCATAGCACTAGCTAGCTACTAGCGCAGGACGGGATCAGTTTGGCTCTGCTTCCCTTTTCCTCGCTCTGATCTGGCGGCAAGCCTCTATTCCAGCCCGAGACAGGCTGACGGCGGTGTCGTGTATCGCTGCTATGCTAATGCTACACGGTCATAGCACTAGCTAGCTACTAGCGCAGGACGGGATCAGTCTGGCTCTGCTTCCCTCTTCCTCGCTCTGATCTGGCGGTAAGCCTCTATTCCAGCCCGAGACAGGCTGACGACTGTATTGTGTACAGCTGTTATGCTAATGCTGCACAGGCCGTAGCATTAGCTAGCAACTAGCGCAGGGCCTAGTTAGCTGCGGACCACGGTGGCTGTTTTCCTCTGCATGTCACAAGCTTTCGCCATGGGCGTAGGTATATGTGCGCGGCACAGGTGGGCGGCAGACATCTCTGGCTGGGTCTGTCTTCCCTCTACGACCATGAGAAAAGCAGCTCGCCCGCTGCTTCGCTCTTCTGCATCGGGTCAGAAGGAGGAA